>JAMJFZ010003231.1:62500-99275 GCA_026225945.1 Cricetomys ansorgei | reverse complement strand
TCACTGCGACTTTGATGCTAGTGGGGGGAGAGACCCCAAACAGCCCCCCACACACACACCCCGACAGCACCCAACACACTTGTCACCGTCGCTTCCCGAAGCGTGCAGATCGTCCCTCCTCGTTCTCACGTTCCACTTCCCTGGGTGTGTGCAAGTGTGCACATGCGTGCGTGCACACACACACGCACACACACACTTTCTCTGGAGCCCAGACAGCTGCTAACACCTCTGTTTCCTAGCCCCCAGATGAAAAGGAACAATCACGTCCCTACCAATTACCGCCTCTCAGTGCCCGAGGTTTCCGAGCATCAGAACCTGAACACCCTCGCTTTTCAAAGGCTAACATTGCCATCAGATGAGGAGTGGGAAGGAGGAAAACTGGCCAGGCAATCCATTTTCTCTGCTCTCGTCCTTTGTAATAGACTTCGATGTGCTTGGGGGGAAGAATCGAGGGTGTGGTGGAGCGTGACTTTGGACAGGATGGTGGTTTAAATACTCGGCACTGTCATCTACCAGGGTCCCACACACCGCTCCTCCTCAAAGTGCCGCTGCCTGTCTGAGTCCCACTGTGGCTCCCTCAGACCCCAGGGCCCAGTGGGTTTTGTGCTGAAAAATGAGGCCCTGGGTCCCAGGAAGGCAGAGACGAGCACTTTCAGAGTAGAGACGGTGATACCCCACAGCTGTGCGGTAGCTCTGACCACGGAAACAGCCGGTGTAGAGGAGCAACAGGAAGGGCTGCCGGGTGTCAGTGGAGGGTTCCTGGGGTCCCAAGCACACAGGATGGGAGATGACACAGGGAGCGCCAGGAAGCAGATGTTGAAGTGGATCCCCAGTTTGGAGGCCAAGCCCAGAAACCAAGGGAAAACACTTCACCGAAACTACAAAATCACCAATAAAGGCAATGAAGGAGCTTCTGGCATATTTGGAGCCTGGAGTCCCTGGTGGTCGTACAGGGGCGGAGATTAAGAGGGACAGAGGGAGGTGGGGTCCTCCAGTCCTGTCTAGGTCCCCGTGCGTCAGAGAACAGTCTAGAGGACTCTGAGGAAGTCCCTGAATGGTGAGAACAGCAATAGACACGGAAATAGCTCTTTTCAAAAATTATGAAACAAACGTGTGTTCACAGCACAGTGGTTCTCAACCTGTGGGTCACCATCCCTTGGAGGGCGGGAATCTAACGACCCTTTCACGGGGGTCACTTAAGACCGTCTGCGTATCAGATATTTACGTTGTGATTCCTAACAGCAGAAAATTACAGTTATGAGGTAGAAATGAAAATAATTTTATGGCTGGGGGGTTGGGGGTCACCACAACGTGAGGAACCACATTAAAGGACCGCAGCCCTGCCATCGAGACATCAAGATTCTGCCAGACAGACTGACCCGTCTGACTCTGTCACACCTTTCTTTCCCCATTCAGAGTGCCCGAGGACCTTTCCTTCCAGTCCCGAAGCCCTCAGGAAGCTACTTCGGTTCTTTGGAGAGCAGGGAAGGGATGCATGATGGGTGAGCGTACACGTGTGTGCGCAGGTATGACGGCCGGCCGGAGGACATCTTCAACGACTGTTCTTCAAGGACTACCCACCTCCTTTTTGAAACAGGGTCTCTCATTGGCCGGGAGCTCACCAAGTAGGTTAGGCTGGCTGGCCGGTGAGCCCCGGGGATCTGCCTGCCTTCCACCCCACCCCCATCCCCCCCACCCCCTCACCATCCCACCCCGGCAGTGAGGTTAGAAACACAGGCCACCGCGTCTGGTTTCTTTTTCAGACAAAGCTCTGGGGAATTGAACTCAGGTCCTCCTGCTTGCGAGGCCCGTGCTTTACTAACTGGGTCCCTACTTTGTTCTTTTTAAGGACTGAATGGTTTCATTTTGTAGACGTGTGACCAGCCAGCTAGCAACAAAGCCTTAATCTGCGTCTGTGCGATCTCGCGAGGAACATCTCAGGACATATGCTTCTGAGTTACGTGGTCAGATCCCCTAACGGCGAACGCGTACGCATTTCGATTTTTGATGTATGTCATTAAATATCCCTCAAAATATATTGGAGCAATCTACGTGCTTAACAGCCACGCCGGGGAGCATTTCCTGTATCTCTGTCAGCATTAGTTCCCGTCGCTTTAATGCTTGCTAATCGCATGATCTACCGATTTTAATCTCATTACTGTTTTGCATTAATCGCGAGAGATGGAGCATATTTTCTACGCGCGCTCATCGGCCTTTTTGCATTTCCTGCCTCTAAAAGCCACCCGTTCGCTTCCTTGACTCGGTTCTCTCGGCTCGTGTGTCTTTTTCTTACTGGTTTGCAAGAGACCTGTTTGTATAAACAGACAGAACGAATCTCCTGGCTGGCGGAGATCCCGTGTGTCTTCCAACACGAATGAGTGACCTTGGAAACTTCCGAGAGATGACCAGCTTGTGGTGCAGTGGCTCCCAACCTTCCTAACGCTGCGAACTTTTAACACGCTTCCTCGTGTTGTGGCGTCCCCAACCGTAAAATGATTTTTTTTTTCTTGCTAGTTCATAACTGTAATTTCGCTACTGTTATGAGTTGTAATGTAAATATCTGATACGCGGACGGTCTTAGGTGGGTGTCAATACAGGCTCCTGTTTTTCAAAAATAAAAAAAGGTGGATTTTCGCCATCCCACACTGGTTTTATGCTAACACCAAGTAGAATCCTAGAAGTGACCAGAATCACACAAGAACCACAGGAAAGCCATGAGAAGCCTACTCTGTCCTGCCCCCATTTTCCTAGGCTCACTGGTCCCCCTGGACTTTCAGATCAGCCAGCCTTATAAGGAGGGCTTGGGTTTGATTTTCAGAAAACTTTGAGCCCTATGGCTACTGTAGAGAAGACTCTCTCCCGGGCACACTTAGAAACCTGGAGGCCATTAATACGTATCTGGAGTCGGCTAACTTTTTCGCTTAGCTCCTGCTTTTCCTTTGACCCAGAGACCGAGAAAAGCGGCCAGCCCGCGTCGGCATCTCGCTTACCTTCCCATGAGCTGTATGTACGGAGTCACCGAATTCCTCGTTCCTCACAACCGTCATGGGCTTTCAGCGTTTGTCACGCTACCGAGGGAGTGTTTGGCAACTGTAGGTGTCAGCACATTGGAAAACCTGATCTGATCATGTAAAAACTCATCCTTACAATTCCGTTTCTCTAGAACCACTGCTGGTACTACAATCTGTTAGTCAGTGTTCTCTAAAGGAACAGAACTGATAGATAGATAGATAGATAGATAGATATGCATATGTATATTTACACACACACACACATATGAGATTTATCAGGATTACAGCTATGGTGCAGGTAGTCCAATACACAACTGTCTGACAATGCAAAGACTAAGGATCTGGTAGCTGTTCAGTCCACGAGGCTGAATGTCTTGTCCCAACAGATAGGACGCTGGGGACCCTGCTCTGCACAGGTTCCTGGCTGCCTGAATGGCTGTCTCAAGAGATATCTAATGAACAAGTCAGTACCAACCTGGAGGGTCTCTAGAGACTCCCCGGCGTTCTCTGGACTTGACCGCATCTTGTCCGATTCTTTTACACCAGTGCCCAGATGGCCACTTTAACAGCTCTGCGGAGGATCCGAGGCTGGGGGGGGAGGCTGATCCCTCGGCAGGTTGGAAGTGAGATAGAAGAAAACACAGACAGCTTGAGACAGGGTACGGCGGCGGGGAGACGATCTGGCGCTTTGCCGAGAGAAAAGAGCGTGAGCCAGGGGAGCTCGCGGGAGACGCGAGCTAAAAGCGTCTACACGGAAAAAGGCACGCCAATTCAAGATGTGCCCGGCTGCCAGGGAACGTCTCGGGTCCCCGGGGAGAACGGTTCTGCTGTGTTCGGCACCTCACTCATCAGAAGGAACGGTTCGGACGGAAGACACGTACCGGGAGAAGCCCCCGCAGGTGGGGGACAGGATGCTGGACCTCGCTATGGCAGGGTCAGGCCTGAGAACAGAAAGCAGACAAGTGACCTTGGCTCCGGATGACTAGGTGAGACCTAGCTGTCATCGTTATAAAGAAGAAAACCCAGGCCCCCCAAAGAATGTTCTTGCCAGGGGGCTTCCCGCGGGTGGGAGGGTCTAGCGGGGCTAGATACTCCGCCTGGTCGCTGCCATTCCCGGCGCCCTCTACTCTAGCTTCGGAATGTGTGATTCTGAGAGTCGTGTTCAAGGTCATGTGGCTCTCCCAAAGTCTCCAGGAAGAGCAGGTGCTTACCGAGCTCACAGATGACCCCAGCCCAACCCCCAACATCCTGCTCCTTCCTGCGTTCCTTGACTGGCTAAGACTGGGAAAGTTCCCAGAGGCCATCAGCTACAACTGCCTTCATGGAATAGCCTTAGAAATGGGGTCCAGGGTAGATGGAGGGGGTAGGGGCGGTGACAGACTCAAGGTCACACAGCAAATGGTGGAAAATGTTCAGTCCAGAGCCCCTGCTCCCCACATCCGTGCACCCTCTCCCCTCCCTGATGAGGCCAGCCCATGGGGGCAGCATTTGAGAAAATCCCGGAGCCCATCAATCAGGCTCCTTTTCACCCTGAGCAGAGAGAAGCGTGAGGGCTTTGTCGAACCCACTGGAAGCTGTCCCTGGCCCAAGCTCGGGGACACCTGGAGGCCCTTCCCTTCCACTGGAACCCCAACCCTAATGCCCCTAAAGGACCAAATGAAACTTCAAGGTCAGCTCTGTCACGCGTGCTCGACTGTGGCTGGCAGGTCATACATTGCCAACAGTAGCTAAATGCACCCCAACGTAAAAATCACAAACTTAAATATTACAGAAATAAATGGTAACTCAAGTAGACAGTTCTCAAGTATGAACTACTTTGTAGACAGCAGCATCACATCTTTTTTTGTTTTTCTTATTTTGTTTTTGAGACAGGGTTTCTCTGTTGTAACCCTGGCTGTCCTGGAACTCCCTATGTAGACCAGGCTGGCCTCGAACTCACAGAGATCCGCCTGCTCCTGCCTCCCGAGTGCTGGGATTAAAGGCGTGCACCAGCACCACCTGGCTAACACATCTTTTATTAACAAGTTTTTTCTTTACATTGTTGTTGTATCTATGTGAGGGCGTAGGACCCTCTGGAACTGGAGTTACAGACAGCTGTGAGCTGCCATGTGGGTGCTGGGGATTGAACCCGGGTCCTCTGGAGGAGTAGCCGGTGCTCTTAACCGCTGAGCCATTAACTGCTGAGCCATTGAACATGCCTGACACTTTCTGGGGTGGTTTGTTGTCCCTCCACATATAAATCCTGCTCCCCATTCTCCCTATCTGTGCCCTCAAGCACCTTTGACCTCCTGACCCCATCCTTGGGATCCCAAGGTACCCTAAGGCCTGTTACTAATCTGGTTAGAGAAGTCTCAGCACCTGGAGCTGCGATTTATTCTCAAGCCCTGAGCAACTGGGGAGTAAGCCAGCAGAGTCTGGGTGAGAGCGGCCTAGGGGGCCGACTTTTTTCAAATTTTATGCTGTGTGTGTGTGTGTTGTATGTATGTTGTGTGTGTGCGGTTGGTGTGTGTGTGTGTTTGTGTGTGTTGTGTGTGTGTTGTGTGTTGTGTGTGTGTTGTGTGTGTTGTGTGTGTGTTGTGTGTGTGTTGTGTGTGTTGTGTGTGTGTTGTGTGTGTGTTGTGTGTGTATTGTGTGTGTATGTGTGTGTGTTGTGTGTGTTGTGTGTGTATTGTGTGTGTGTGTGTGGTTTGTGTGTGTGTGTTGTGTGTGTGTGTATTGTGTGTGTGTTGTGTGTGTGTGGTTTTGTGTGTGTGTGTTGTGTGTGTGTGTGTGTGGTTTGTGTGTGTGTGTGTGGTTTGTGTATGTTGCGTGTATGTTTTGTGTGTGTGTGTGGTTTGTGTGTGTTGTGTATGTGTGTGTGATTTGTGTGTGTGTGTGATGTGTGTGTTGTGTGTGTTGTGTGTGTGTGTGTGTTGTGTGTGTGTGTGTGTGGTTTGTGTGTGTGTGTGATGTGTGTGTGTTGTGTGTGGTGTGTGTGTGTGTGTGGTGTGTGTGTGTGTGTGTGTGGTTTGTGTGTGTGTGTTGTGTGTGGTGTGTGTGTGTGGTGTGTGTGTGGTGTGTGTGTGTATGTGTGTGTGTATGTGTGTGTGTGGTTTGTGTGTGTGTGGTGTGTGTGTGTGTATGTGTGTGTATGTATGTGTGTTGTGTGTGTGTGTATGTGTGTGGTGTGTGTGTGTTGTGTGTGTTGTGTGTGTGTGTTGCGTGTGTGTGTATGTGTATGCGTGTGTTGTGTGTGTTGTGTGTGTGTGTGTGTGTGTGTGTGTGTGTGTGTGTGTGTACATGTGGAGGTTAGAGGACTACTTACAAGAGTCCATTTTTTCCTTCTACTGTACCAGTGGTTCTCAGCCTTCCTGATGCTGCGACCCTCTAATACAGCTCCTCATGCTGTGGTGACCCCTCCCCCAACCATAAAATTATTTTCACTGCTACTTCATACCTGTAATGTTGCTACTGTCACGAATCATAATGTAAATATCTGATATGCAAATGGTCTCAGGTGACCCCTGTGAAAGAATCATTCAACCCCCAAAGGGGGTCACGACCCCCAGGTTGAGAACCACCCTACTTTAGGTTCCAGAGATTGAACTCAGGTCATCAGGCTTGGCAGCAAGCATTTCCACTTGCTGAGCCATCTCATTTACTCAGGGGCTGACTTCTGGAAGATGTTCTGCCTTCCATCCTGGGTCCCCGTTTCTAGGATGGAGAGGCCAAGCCATGTGACACACCCGGGGTAACATGATCCTCACAGCCTTCAAACTTCAGGAGCCCGAGTCTCTTCTGCATCACACACAGTCAACCCCCCAGGTCTCTGCCTGTCTGTTGCTGCTTTCTGCCAACTTTGGGTTTCTAGAACCTTCTACCTCGCAAATTCTCCTGAGAGCACCATCAGCTCAGTTCTGTTTACCAGGCCCCTTCCTATGCTCTGTTCATGACTTTCCACCACGGGGTCACTAATGGGGACTCTGGGCAGCTGAGTACCCCATTAGCTCAGGATCTGTCAGCCTAGCCTTCCTTGTCTTTTCCCTCCCCCGCCCAGGGTGTGGGGGGCACCTGCTTCCTGCTTCACTTCTGTTCTTCCTCTGCAACTGTCCTCACAGCTCAGGAGTCACTTTCCGGTGGCCAGGGGACAGCGCAGGGATTCAGGGTGGCTTCCTGTCTGGTGTCTCAGTACTTCCTGAACTTGTGTTTTCCCCCCAGCACAGATTAAAGATGTCCTCAGATGGTGTCCGCACATTATATCTGGTATTTTCTAAACTTCTGCCACCACAAATTCCAAACGAGTAGTCCACGTGTGTGAAGTGCCCGTAAGACGTCATATTCGGGTGGGACAAGAAAGAAGCCCTCCCCTTCCATCAGCACCCCCTTTGGGTCACACAGCCTTGGATACTGGGGCTCTTGCTACTTAGACCCGACCAGCCCACTCCTCCTATAGACACCGACTCACCTCCTGGCAGACACAGAACAGGTAAACTGAGGCCAGGATGGGACAGCAGCATGCCTAAGGCCAAATGAATAACTCACGGCAGAGTCAGAACTCGGGATCCCGAACCCCAGATGTGAGGTCACGCCGCAGCTACAGACCCAGAAGGATGGGGTGTGTGTGAAGGAACGCGTGCTTCCGGGCGACGAGACACGTATGCGTGGCCACCGGGTGCTTCGCCGTGTCTATGGTTTTTCCCTGGATGAGACACTGGGGTGTAGGAGCGCCTCCCAGCAGGAAGCCGCAGGGTGGTGCATGGCTCTGGTTAGTTTTCTCTATGAGACTATACCCATGTCAGTTCTAACCGCTTCTGGAAAATACCACCAGTGAGGTGGCGTGAAGGACAGATGTGTTTCTTACATCTGGAGGCTGGAAGTTCCACGTGGTGGTGCCAGCCAACCCTGTTCCTGATGAGAGGCTCTTCCTGGTCTTAGCGAGCTGCCTTCTCACCAGGTCCTTCCCTGGCTTTTCCCTGAAGTGTGTGTGCAGGAGGTGCCGAGAGCTCTGTGACACCAGGGCTCACCGTTTTGGACCCCATGTCGCCCCAATTTCTTCCCCTAACGGCCTATCTGCAGATGCAGCCACCCCGGGCTTCAGTCTATGACTGGGGAAACACTGACTAGAAAACATTTATAATGCTCTCTCTGTCTCTCTCTCTCTGTGTGAGAGAGAGAGAGGGAGAGAGAGAGAGAGAGAATGAACTATTTTTACTAGCTGATTACGTTGTTCTTGGTTTGGTTTATTTGTTACAATAACAGAATACTTGCTGTGCACTTAAAAACTTTAAAAAAACCCACTTATTTCATGTGTATATGCAGGAGTCAATTCTCTTTGTCTACCATATGGGTCCTGGGATCGAACTAAAGTCACCCTGCTTGGTGGCAGGCAATCTACCCGCGGAGCCATCTCACCAGCCTAGTTGGTAAAAAAGCATAGGATTCCAAGATGGTGGTGGGGCAGTCGACAGAGTCCGGCAGGGCTGAGAGGCAGGGGCCACTGCATGCCCCCCCCCACTATCCTAGTCCCCAGCCCCATCCTCCATCCCCCACCTCCCTATCCCATGCGGGCAGAGAGAATCTGAGCACAACCAAGATGGGGAACAAGGGAACTGGGGTGAAGAGGTGCCGAGCTGGGGCTCCGCAGGCAGGGGAGCCGCAGCGAGATCCACTAAGAAACGCATATCCGGGGGACGATGCTGCAAACACCGGAACGCACCCGAGGAGGATGGAGGACCCCTCCTCTGGCTATCACCGACCCACACGGCTACTTCACCATTGCCGGACAGGAGCCGCTGCTCCCGTGGCCCTTCCTGAGGGTGGAGTGGGGGTGGGGGGCATAGACTACATCAGTGCCGCGGGCTGTGAGCTGCAGGCACAAAGACCCAGGTAGCCGGATGGACTGTGCTGAGGGCAGGGCGGGGCGGGGCCCAGCAGCCTGGAGTTTGAGCGAGCCCTGCCCTGGGAACACGCTGCCAAACCACAGGATAGCTCTGCTCCTGAGCAACAACAAAACGCCCCAGCTGAAAAATGTTCCATCTTTTGGGCTGGGTCACCACACAAGGGACTGGCGTTTGGAGTACTAGCAGACCTGCCTGGCCACTTCACTGCCTCCTGGACCAGAGTCACCAGTCCCGTGGCTGTGGCTGATGCTCTTAGTACCCTCTCTGACGGGGGTAGGAGAGGGTCAAGGGCTGCGGTGCTGCCTGAAGGCTGCAGGTGCAAAGGTCGAGCTAGCAAGATGGACCGTGCTGAGGGTAGGGGAGGGCCCAACAGCCTAGAGTTCCAGTGAGTCCTTCTCCTGAATGTTTGGCCAAACCTCAGAAGCACCCTGATCCTGAGCAATAGCAAGTGGGGTTGAGTCTCCTCCTTCTGGGGGTGGGGGGGTTGAAAAACCTCAAGACACTTATGTGGACCAGGACAATTAGAGTTCCATCGGCACTGCTGACACTGACAGAATTCACTAGGCGCTAGAACCTGGCAGGCAGTCCAGAGCCTTGGGTGATGTCTGGGCACCTACCTGAAGAACAGGGGCTGCAGGATACCTAGGTACCTGTGGGATACCCAGTGCCTGCAGGATGCCCTGGAATCTTCAGGATGTCCGAGTACACGCCAGGTGGCTGGACGCCAGCAGGAGGACCAGGAGACTGCTGTGTCCAGGTACCTATGTGATAGCTGGAAGCCTACTTGATGCCTGGTATTGGTTGGTTGTCTGGGTTTCTGCAGAATGACCAGGTCCCTGTAGGACAGACAAGAGCTTATGGGATGGCTGGGTGCCTATGTGAACTCTACCCCCTGAGGGAACCTTTCCTGTTTGCTACCTTGTTGTCCAGGCACTGGCATGATGCCCTGGTGCTTATGGGATATTCTAGTCCCTGTGGGAGGCCTTAGTGCCTGCAGGATGCCCAGGTGCCTGTGGGGTATCCAGATGCTGATATGATGTCCTGGAGCCTATGGAATGCCCTAGTGCTTGCGAGATGTCCAGGTGCCTGTGGAGTATCCAGATGTTGGTATGATGTCCTGGAGCCTGTGGGATGCCCTAGTGCCTGTGGGATGTCCAGGTGCCTGTGGAGTATCCAGATGTTGGTATGATGTCCTGGAGCCTGTGGGATGCCCTAGTGCCTGTGGGATGTCCAGGTGCCTGTGGAGTATCCAGATGCTGATATGATGTCCTGGAGCCTATGGAATGCCCCAGTGCCTGCAGGATGTCCTGTTGCCTTGGGGTATCCAGATGCTGGTATGATGTCCTGGAGCCCGTGGGATGCCCTGGTGTCTGCGGGGTGCCCTCATGCATGCAGGATGCCCAGGAGCCTGCAAGATACCTGAGAACCTCTCATATTTCTGGGTGCCAGTATGATGTCTGGATGCCTGTGTGATATTCAGGTGCCTGGGTGATGGCTGGCTGCTGTTGCAAAATTTTTTTTCAGTTATGTTTAAAATAATTGTTTTGTGCCCTGTTGGGAAAAGGGTGCCTAGGCCTTGATATTTTGTATTGTCTACAGGTGTTAGCTTTATGTAAATTCCTCATGATCTCACATGCTATCAATAGGACACCTGAGGAGCTGAGGTATCAATAAAAACCCCTGAGAGGAGACACTTGGGGTTCCACTGTTCAGGATGGTGCTGGCCATAACAGGCAATTTCCTTTGCTGAGGTCTAACAGGGTTTGCAACTATGAAAATGCCTCCTTGTCTTCTTTGCTGAGCCACCAAGTAACTATCTACTACAAGGTGCCTCTGCTACATCTGGGTGCCTGGGTGACGTCCAGGAACCTGTGGGATGTCCAGGCATTTATGCAACGCCTTGGTGACTGCATGATGTACGGGTGCTTGTGTGATAACCGACTGCCTATGTGATGCCTAGGTTCCAGTGTGATGTCCTGGTGCCTACAGCATGGCATCTGCAGGATGTCTTGATACCTCTAGGGTATCCAGATGCCTGTGGGATACCCTGGTGCCTGCATGTTGTCTAGGTGTCTATGTGGTAACTGAGTGCCTGTGGGAGGCCCTGGTACCTATGGAATGTCCTGGTGCTTGTGGAATGTCTGGGTGCCTGCAGAATGCTCTGATGCCTGAGGGATATCCAGATGCTTTTGGGAGGCCATGGCATCTGTGGGATGTACAGGTACCTGTGAATGCCCTGGTGTTTGCAGGAGGCCCAAATGTCTGTATGAAGTCTGGGTGCTTGTTTGATAACTGGGTGCGTGCATGATGTCTGGGCACCTGTGTGATATCCAGGTACCTTCAGAATGTCCTGTTACCTGCAGGATGTCCTGGTGCCTGTGGGATGCCCTGGCACTTGTAGGATATCTGGGTGCCTGTGTGCTGGCTGGGTGCCTGAGCATTGTCCTGGTGCTTGTGGGAGGCCTGGGTGCTTATGTGATGTTCAGGGACCTACAGGATATCTGGGTGCCAATCCAATGTCCAGGTGCCTGCAAGATGTCTGGGCACCTCCAAGATACCCTGGTGCCTGTGGGATGTCTGAGTGCCTACGTGAAGTTCAGGTCTGGGGGTGGTCTCTGGGTGCCTGCGTGTTTGGATCCTGGGGCCCAACTTTGAATTGAACTTGATCTTGCATAATCTCAGGCTGGTGTCCTCCAGGAACTATGGTGGTGCCTGTGATCCATGCTCCCACCACACAGATTGGAATCAATTTTATTATTATTGTTCAGTTTTGTTTTGTTTTGTTTTTTGAAGGCACGGGGGTGGGAGGGTAGACCAGGGAGGAATGGAAAGAGGGTGTGATCGAGATGCATTGCATGAAACTCGGGTAATTAGTAAAAGTATTATGGGGGGCAGAGCACATTCACCTAAAAGAACTGGGTAGGAGGCAGCAAAGTGGCTCCTGAGCAGCCCCATCTGCCGTTGTTGACGAGCTCGCATCCCATACATGGAGCTCAGCAGAAGTCACGGGCATCTGTCGGACACGTGACCGGGCAGCCATACTTCTGATGTTTCCACACAGTCACGGACTCTGCACACAAAATGTCAAATTGAGCTGGAAGACCCTGCCTTTCCCTTTCAGCTTGTCATGCCCAGAATCGGTTGGGAAGGGCTTCCTTCTGCTCCGGGGCCAGTAGGTCTGGGTGGATCTTACTTACACATGGTGGGTCCTTCTGTCACTGGAGGAGGACTCTGGGCTGCCTGCTCGCTTGTGTGCATTCCCTTGCCCTCCCTCCATCCCTCCTCCTCTTACTCTCCCTCCCTCCCCTCTTCCGTCCCTCCCTCCCTCTGCCCCCAGGTTTGGCAGAGCAAGCCACTTCATGCTAGGTCCCTGCCCATTCTCAGGGCACAGACATCAACAGGCAGATTTCTGCAGCGGCCGCTTCCAAGGGACACGAAGAGAAATCAATGTCTCCTTCATCCAAGGTTGCAGACCTCACATCACTGAGAGATGGGCCATCCACAGCCTCTGTTCTCTTACACAGAAGGGGAATCAGATGCCCAAAGACGGAATAGCCATTTGCTGTGGTAGCCGCTTGACAGTCCCCAGCCCTGCCCTTCTATACCCAAGCCCTGCTCTCTCTCACTCTGTCATAAGCTGCCCCAGGGCTCTGGGAAGCACCAGTGGAGCCTAGGACATGCAAGGTAATTCCTGCCACTGTACCTCCCCCAAGCAGCTTTGAGTAAGCTTGGCAGCTGGAGTCCTAGGGAGCAATGAATCCATCACTGGGGTCAAAAACGGGGCCTGGGGTATGTGTTAAAACAAGAAAACCAATCAGAGCCGAAAATGAAAGGCAGCGGAGGTGCGAATGAGGAGGGAAGACTGTGAGAGACAGGCCCTGGCTGCCACCCAGCTGCCTCCGGGTCTGTGTGGGCCGCCACGGTGCCCAGGTTGATGTGAAGCAGGTAGCCAGCCAGTGAATACCATAGGCCTGCCACCCTCGCCCCAAAGAACAGGACCAGCTCAGGGCTCTGGCGACAAGGAAGACGCTCCAGACAGAAGGAGTGTTAGTTGCTCAGCTCTTAAGCACCTATGTTGGGGTCAGCGCTCATTCTGGGGTGGTCGAGGGCTTCAAAGCCCCTCCCCTGGCTCAGCTGGTCTGAGCAAAGCACTAGACGGAGGGCAACTGTGTTCTAACACTGACCAAGGGCCTGCATTGGGTGTGGCTGCGTAGAGGCCCGCCCCCTAGAGCTCCATTCATGGCTGAAGGGAAGGGCAGGGCACAGGGCAGCGAGCGAGGGTACAGCCTAGCGGGAAGACTGATGACATCCTGAAGGGTCTGGTGCCCAGGGGCCAGCTGTGAGCACGGGTGCCTCTGGCAGCAAAGACAAAGAAAGTGGAGAGAGCCTGACGCAAAGAGCTCTCGCTGCCCCACGAGGCTTCACGCTGAACACTGACCCAGGGGTCCTCCAAGGGTAGGGTGCCCCGTGGGCCTCTGATGCTGATGGAACCAGTAGGGTACTTGTCTCAGCCCTCATCCTTACCCAGCTCAGACCTCCCGATGAGGGAGCTAGCCAGGAGCCCGCCCCCGCCCCCCTCCCTCCCCGCCATCGTGACAAACAAGGTGGTCGGTGGGTCTTAGATGGGGAGGAGCCAGGGCAGCGCGGGTTGAGTACCGCTCTGCCTCTACTCATCCAGCCACCTCTGCTGACAAGCACAATTGCTCCCCTGGCCTCGGGCTCCCGGGAGAGCCGCGGAGGCCGCTCTATTAACACACAAACCGGTGGCCCAGCAGCTGCTGACACTGGGGTTAATTAAATCTATCTCCCCATCAATTCTCATTCAAGTACTATCGACAGCCATTAGGTGGGTGACAGAGTGACAAGGAAACAGTAATAGACTTGTTTTAACTCTCGCGCTGCCCGCTGCCCCGCTGCTCGCTGCTCCGAGAGGGCCCACCTTGCTGCAGAGCTCCCCGTGCTGTTCCCGGGGAGACCCCGTGCTGCGCTGCGCTAGCCAGACTCCTCCCACCCCGCGCTAGCTAGACTCACCAGTCAGGAGCCAGGCTCACTCGCTCACCTTTGTACTCTTTGAAAGTTTTTCTTGGGTACCAGTTCAGTGCCAAGTCCTCCGGGCAGAGAAGTACTTGGCAGGACTTGGGCTATTCTCTCCCTCCACCGAGACTTTTCTCCACCAAACCAAACCTAGCCAAGGCTACCTCTTCCCTGAGCCTGAGGCTAGTCCATAGCCCTGACGGTCCTGGCTACACAGGCCCTAGTGGACAGAAAGAGTCTGCCTGCCTTCCACATGCTAAGCCCCAGAATCTGTCATGTAACCCCACCTGGTCAAAGGGACTTTACAGACGTGGTTAAGGATCTTGGATAGACAGATTGTTCTAGACTATGCAGATGGGTCATACTATCCTAAGAGGGGACAATCAGAAATGGGACAGAGGGGAGTCGGAGCCACACATGCAGCATGAGACTTGACATTCTGGGGTTCGGGGCCGGGGAGGGGGGGTTAACTGTGTACCACTTTTGATTTGGTCCAAGGAGACCAAAAGTTGCAGAAGTTTATTTCCAGTTACGTTTAAAATGGTTGTTTTGTGCATCGTTGCGGGCAGGGATACCTAGGCCTCGGCATTTTGTATCGTCTGCAGGTGTTGGCTTTAGGTAAAAGGTGTTTGATTCCGCAATTTCCGCACGTGCTCATTGCTGTCTGGCAGAGATGAGGGGTTGGAGTTTTGTATCGGTGAAACGCCTGAGGAGCTTGTGTGCCAATAAAAACCCCTGAGATCTGACGATCGGGGGTCCGCTGTCCAGGATGGCGCTTGCCAGGACAGGTGGTTCCCTCTGCTGAGGTCTGGTAGGGTTTGCAGCTATGAAAATGCCCCCTTGTGTTCTTTGCTGAGCCACACACTACCTGTTACATCAGATCTTGCCACTGGAGTCCTAGGTCTGTAGAGATACATTGTGACAGTTAACACACTGCTGTTCATTCTGTGTCCACCTGTTCCTTTCCTGTCTCCTGCTCTTCTGCGCCCTGCGCCCATCACCTGAGACCCCGCCCCTCCCTGTCAACTTCCTAAGGACTCCCGCTCCCTCTCGTGGGGACTGGGACCTCAGTCTGAAGGAGGACCTGAGTCTCCCAAACCTCATACCCAACGCTGCTGCCTCTGCCTCCTTGTCCTTGGTGTCTGAGGCACAGGAAACAGCCCGAGCAGGCACAAAGGTGTGACCAGCCGTTTCTTGCGGGCGGAAGTTATGCAGGTGATCAGGGATCTGCCGATGGAGAGCGTGCAGTTGTCACAATAGGCCTCAGGCTGTCAGAGAAAGGCCACGCTTCTACGGCTCAGAGCGCTTATACTTGGAATTCTGAGGCTGACGGAACAGGAATTAAACCCCAAGGCCGAGGAGAAAGCTCTTTGTTGATTCAGAGTTGAGTACAAGCGGCCATGATAGGGTGTTTACACCCGACTCTCCACCCCGGGCCTATGAGGACTGCTTAGTCAGTGCTCTCTCTAGCCTTTCCTGCAGCCAGATCTGGCAGATGGGGTTCATCCTGTGACTATTAGGTTGGATGAGGGCCCTCTAGGTCAAGGAGAGAAATCTGCTCAAGCCATGGACCTCAGTGAGCTTTTGTAAAGCATCGCCAGAGTGAGGCGGAGGAGAGCCGGGTGCTCGCAAGGCCACAGCAAGGGAGGCCGGGTTCTCTTTTTGTGTGAGATGTGTTTTCATGCGCCTAGGCTGGCCTTGAACTCACCATACGGCCCAGGACGAGGATGACCTTGAGTCTCCGATCTTGCCTCTTCCTTCCGATCACTAGTATCCACCGTGCGGTTTACGTGACACTGGAGACAGAACCCAAAGCTTCGTGCATGCTAGACAAGCGCTTGACCAGCCAAGCTACACCCTGGACTCCAATCCTGGCTTCTCAGAGCTCCTGGTACCCCACGTCCGACCCACAGACTGACCACTACTTCCTTCTAGGTTTGGGGGAGAACTCAGAACTTTGAATCGTGTCGAAGACGAGAGTAAGCCTGGACTCCCAGGTCCCAAGATGCTGAGCAGCTCCCTGGAACTTCTGGCAGGCTTTCCCCAAGTCAAAAGAAAAGGCAGTTAGGGTGCTGAGGCTGGTGCTGGCTCCTGCGGCGGGGAGGAGCACCCGCTTTGAGATGCTTTGAGTGGTTAGACCATGTACCCACAAAGGACCGCTCATGTATGTGTATCCAGGATCCTCCAAAGGTGCCCATGGGGACACCAGGATTACACACCCAGAGGAGCCAGGTTTTAGGGTGACGACAACGTAATCTCTTAAAATAAATCTCTAAAGACTTGGTGGCTTAACCCAGGACTTCCGCGTTATGGAGGGCAGAGTCATGACGACACACGGGCCAATGGAGGCAGCATAAACCGGGAAAGGAAACGGTAGCTTAAACAAGGAACGGGTATCCAGAGCATTTGGGGTCTGTCGGACAGAGACTGTGAGGGGTGTATTCAAGGAAGGGCCTGAAGCCCAGGCACTCAGGATCAGATGATAAAGCTCATTTAGAAACATCCAGAAAGTCCTAGCCCAGAAGTGCGTGAAGAGCTCTGTATGTCCCCTGCCTCCCCTGTTGCCCACCAGTTTGAGCTCTGAGACTAGACAAGAAGGATGTTTTTAAAGACATGGACCCCTACACAGCCTGGAGGTCGTGGGGGGGGGCAGTGTGGAAATACCAGTGCTGGATAGTTAGAGCTGCGCTCAGAGAGAAAGACCCCAGACGCTCACTGTGACCCCCCCTTCTACCAAACCTCCACATCCATTCCTCTCCTAGGTCACCCATCTAGTGTTAGCCATTCCCTGCTCCCACTAAGGAGAGAGCCCCTGAGACCCCACCTCCTGTCTAGCTTTTGTGTGACTTCCTGTCTGTTTTTGACTCTGTCCCAACCCTGTCAGGAGCCGTGAACTAGATAATAGGCAGATCGCCCCCACCCTCTCCCCTGTGGGGGACCGGGACAAACGCCAATCACAAGATTAAAGAAGGGCCCTTAATTATGACAAAACCCTCGTTGTATTTCCTTTTATAACTAAAGATCCAGCCCGGTTGGGCGCCACAATGATAGGATGGTCCAAGTTTGTCACTGACAGAGTTCACCTTCAACAGGTCTACAGGGGTCTGCTAACCTGTCTAAGTCTGGTGGGGTTGACTGTGGATTCCCTGGGCAGGACCCTGCTGCAGGGAGTGGCCTCATGGTGACGTCATCCCAGCCAGCACGGTAAGCTACCCTTCGCCTGTTCAAAAATAGGGGCAGAGGACCAATGACGAACTTATACCCCTACAGAGAAGTGTTTTCTCTTCAGTGGCAAAGGCCTCCTGGCTAGCAGAACCAGAACCTAAGAAACGGGGATCTAGCTTGGTAAAGGAGAGCAGGGAAGAGGCCCGGTGTCTGCTGTCGGCAAGAGATGGAGTTGGGCAGCACCTGCTTCTGAGCAGGCTGGCCGGGAGTGCCTGCCGCACCAGCCGCCCACAGCGGCGGGTCCCAGGCAGCCCTGTGACGTGGTGGAGGCTCCAGGAAACTTCCCATCGTTCCACAAATGGAGGTGAGCTGGCCGACAAGATTCCATGAGCTTCCGCACCCTGAGGGCTCACTTGCACGGAGAAGGGACGCGTGTCAGATCCACTGCTGCATAGAAAACAGCGAGGCTAAGCGTCACGGAAAGCCACGGGTGGAGTCTTTTTTTAAAGCAAGCCTGTCAGGCAGGGAAAGGTATAGATCCAATTGAGACTCACACCCCCGCCCCATTACAAAATAGGAGTCTAACTCACCCTTGTTGTAAGCTGCCGCCACCCCCCCCCCATTCAAGGTGCTTTATCCGGGACCCAGGGGCACTGTTCCCGTCAAGCGGATCTCTCAGCAGCCACCAATACAGCCTTTGTACGTTGCCTACTGCATACCTGTGAGTCTTCATGATCATGACCAGCCCTCAGCTTCTCGTCCCTGGAAACAGCTTGGTGATTTATCTACCACCCACCTCCCAGCTAGTTCAGAAGCAGGGCTCTGTCACACTTCCCCCCCATACACCTATTCCTCACCTGCTGCTTCCAGACACGGCACTTAAGATTAACTCTGCCCCTTCTGCCACCGACAGCAAGAGGGCCTGCACCCAGCATCGTGCAAGGCCTGTGGATTCTAGCCGTGCCTTCGTGGACTGCAGAAGGTGAGGCACCTTTGACGCCAGGCCCCAGTCTGCTTCTAGCAGGTTTGCGTTTGTAAGCTTTGGGGTCCCTCCTATTGACTTTGGTCCGAGTCTCCTGTCCGACTCTCCCTCAGGAGGTCTGGGAGATACAGAAGGAAATAAAAGAGGTGGAGTGTGAAGGAGCTGCTCTTCAATAAAAACGTAGCAGCAAGGCTGTCTACCGCCGCGGTTCTCAACCTGTGGGTCCCGACCCCTTTGGGGGGTCAAGTAACCCTTCCACAGAGGTCACCTCAGACCATCTGCATATCAGATATTTACATCACGATTCATAACAGTAGCGACATCACGGTTAGGAAGGAGAAACAAAAATAATTTTATGGCTGGGGGTCACCACAGCATGAGGCACTGTGTTAAAGGGTCGCAGCATCAGGGAGGTTGAGAACCATCGGTCTCTGGTGACACTGTGGAGACAAGGGCTCCAGTTGGCGGCTCAGCCTCCATGAAAGGGCTGACGGATGACCTGGAGACAACGTATAGCTCCTATCAGGGCCCACCACTAAGGTGCATGCAGAAACCCACATCCCACAGGTCATGGGACTTTCTTATGGATCTTTCTTGGCTCAAGTCCATTCACCATAACAAGAATGTGAGGACCGTGGGGCCAGAGGAAGACAGACGTCTGTTGGGGAAGTTTCTTTTTAGTTATGTTTGAAATTGTTTTATGCACTGTTGGGGGAGGGACTGTCTAGGCGTTTTGCATTGTCCTGCAGGGGTTGGATTTCTGTGGGGTTTGTTTAATTGCTAATGATCTGCACATGCTGTCAGTAGACTGCCTGAGGTGTTCCGAAAGAATCAAAACACCTGAGCGGACATGCTCGGGATTCCACTGTCTGTCGAGCATGGCGCTGGCCAGGACAGCGGTTCCCTCTGCTCTGGTCTGGCAGGGCTTCCACATATGCAAATGCTTCCCTTTCCTGATTGAGCCCCCACAGCGGCGTACAACAGACGTCCCTTCTGATGAACAGGAGTCGGGAGCCTGGAGGCTGGAGTCTCATTTCTCCAGTCGATTCCCAGTCTATGAATGGCAACCTCAACTTCAGAGCCTGGGAGAAACAGGCTCCGGCGTGTAGCTGAGCACAGATAAGGTAGTCCTTTAAGGACAAGTGGCTTGGCCTCGGGCATCCATCTCAGGGGAGTAAATAGCCTCCACCACCCTGTGGACCACATTGGCCAAAGAGTGCCAAACCCATCAAGTACTCTTCTGAGAATCCCTAACTCCCCACCTACCCCAGACACCCACTCTGGAGGGACAAGTCAATCCCTTATAGAAGGCTTTGTCCCTGGGAGGCTTGGGGAAAGGAGCAGTAAGACCCATGAGTCCGATGTGTCATAGCTACTCATGGCCATGTTCCTTGTGTTGCATAATGCTCATGCCAAACTCGGTGACCTGCCGTGATGTTGGCCAGCCTCAGAGCCACCGCTGGCCGAAGTCATGATGTCTGTTCTCTGCTGAGGTGTGCGTGTCCAGCAGAGGTCTCCACTGAAGGCCGGCATTCCTGACTTCAGCTCCAGCTCAGCCTGGGCCCCAAGCTCTGGTTTAAGTAGGGGTACACTATTGCCGTGAAGTAGGAGGAGACTTTTGCTATGAAGAACCTCCTTCAAATGTTCTAGAAAAGCTTACTAGTCCCACTGCTGCCAAGTCATCAGGCCAGCCTAGCTCGTTCACACCGTCGCTTGGTTCTGAGTGTACACGGTTGGAGACCAGAAGCCCAGGCCACCACCTCCTCCTCTTCACGTGTGCATCTTGCCACGTAGAGAGTTGACCCTTCTCAGCAGCGGCCTCCATGCCCCTGTGCCTGAATTTCTGTTATCCCCTGGGACTCTCTGACTGAGAATTTAGGTACCCCCAGTCAGGGGAGGGGCTGTGTTTTTTTGGCTTTTGCTGGGGCTGGCGGAAGAAACCATGGCTAGGAACGTCCGTATTCAGCTTTTCCTTCTGCTAAGTCAAAGGACCTTCTCCGGACCCGTGCTGCGAGGATGTCACGGGGTCCTGGGCAGTCCCTGTGACCAGTATTACCTACTCCCAACAGGAGGTGGAATCCAGACTGTCCAGCAGACACCGAAGACTCATCTCCTGGTGAGGGTTGCCCCAGGAGTCTGCTTCTCAGACCACTGCAGTGTCAAGAAGCAAATTGTCACCAAGGACAACCATCGGCAGGTCTCCGGGGACCACAAGACACCTAAGTGAACCCCGTTGTCCCAGGTACTGTCTACAGAAACAACCCCCAGCTTGAGCCCGCTGAAGATCATCTCACCCCAGAAGCTGCTGTTCACGCGACGTTCTACACCCTATTCCGTGGGGGCCCTTAGAACTTCTAGCACTAGCTGTCCACGACCCTCCTCCCCTCCCCCTCGCTGCTCCTCTCCAATCCCCACCCTCCCCAGAAATACCATGCGGATGCAGTTTGTCAGACACCCCTCATCACCTGTGCTCAGACACTGCCTTCCACTTGGGTTATTTCACCGAGGTCTGAGCAAATCCTCGGACTGGAACGTGAAGATGTCAGCAGAGGTCTCATCTCCCCAGAGCTCTGGGCGCGTCCTGCTGTGTTCTGAGGGCACCATTCTGGAAAACTACAACAAAGCACCTTCTATCTGGTTGTGTTGACTTGGTTTGGGTTTTTGTTTTTTCGAGACAGGGTTTCTCTGGGTAGCCCCGGCTGTCCTGGAACTCACTCCGTAGATCAGGCTGGCCTCGATCTCAGAGACCTGCCTGCCTCTGCCATCCGAGTGCTGGGATGGACCCCTCCCTAGCCTAAGGACCCTAGGGACCAATGAAGTCCCTAGCATTGGTCTTCCCTGAACAGCTCAGTTGAGAGACTAGTTTCCGGGGTACAAGAGCTACCCAAGCCGACGTCACTGGAAAGATGTGTGCTGTTCAGAACTTAAACTCTCTTTCTCTGCCAGCGACTGCATCCTCCCTCCTTGGCACACAGGGGCAGCCCCAGTTGTGAGACTGCGACCTTTCCATGTGAGCACAACCAGATGCCCAAGAAGCCAACGCATTCTTGAAGAGAAGTACCCAGGTCTGCACCATCACAGGACAGAGCCACCAGCAAGGTGACAGCCGTGGTAACACAGTGCACACACACCAAAGGAACAGTCAGACCAAGAGCAGCTGGGGCAGAGCCTCGGAATCAACGTCATCAGAGCCCAGGCGCCCGGCCATAGACGAAAGGATGTCAGATACATCCAAAGAGGTCATGGCCTCTTGAGAAGAGCAAAGAGGCCCCCGGTGACATTTCTCGGGTGGCAGAGAATCCGGATTAAAAGTACCAGCACATAGAAAGGAAACCGAGGCATAGTCCCAGAACCAGCACACCTGTAAGAAACAGGCAGGCGGCCGGAAACCCGTGGGGGAGGGGGAAAGGGAAGGAGACAGTGAAGGACGTTCAGTTGTGTGTCCCTGAGTGTGTGTGTGCCATATATTATGACATTCTTGTGAAAACGCATGGCCCTGGGCCCTGTGGGTACAGCCAGAGAGCTCTCAGCATTGCTGATCCTAACCAGAACTTCAACCGGGCTAGTCAGCTCTGAGTCAGAACCACTAGAAAGAAGTCGACTGAATGGCGTGACCTTAGAAGTCACTGGTCCCCAGACTGTGGGTCGGAGGGCAGCGGTGGGGAGCCAGAAACCCTGTCGTACCACCAGGTCTCCCCCTTCCACACCCCCTGCCAACATCCAGGCACCGCTGAGCCCTGGTTCACAGACAGATGATGACTTCAAGGCCAGTTCATGCTTTCTCTGGCTTGTGCCTCTGTTATAGCCCAGGGCTGTCACACACCGCCTGTGATCTGTCACTCATTACCTTGAGCTCCCTAAAGACAAGCGCTAAGCTCTCTTTATACCTCCAGGCTACGGCAGATAGAGTTACTTCAGCAGACGGATTCCAGGAAGTCTTGCTCAGGTTGGAGAGACGAGCAGACCCAGGAGTGACATATTCCACGGTAATAATCCTGAGGAGTCTGGGGCCGTGCACAGGACTTCCTATGTGGCCTTCGCTAGTGAGTGCGCGTAGAGTGAAGTCGGACAGCTCCCAGGAATAACTACTGCTAACCAGCAGGGACCCAGGCTACGATCTCGACCCAAGGAAAGAACAAATGTGGTTTTTCTGTGAACACCCAGCACCATCTCTGCATGGGGAGAGCAGGAGAGAGGAAGAGCACCAAGCACTGCTTTGAGTCCCAAGGGCTTTCACCTCCATCCAGCTGAGGGTTGTTGGTGAGCTAACAGTGCAGGGGGATCGGGAAACAGAAGGCACAGAGACGGTGTTAGATCGGAAACAAGGGCACTGCCAAGCCGACCAGTCCTGAGCAAAGGCGGTTCTCAGGGTCCTGCCAGGGATGGCCGAGGCACCCTCGTGTCCACGGCTGTCGGTTGTCTAGGGATGCCGGAGCGGCAGAACCTTCTGAAGCCAGCAGTTTTCACGAACGGACTCCAGTGTTTCTCTTTGGACACTGCTCATCAACGCTAGAATGAGACCTATCTTGTCTGGTGTGCCACGCCTGACCAGTCTATGAGGGGTCTACCTCGGCAGCCTCCAGCACGGAGGCCACCTGTCCCAAAACATTAGCACTTAAGGCTAGTGTCAAGAGCCAGGCGTGAGGACTCCCATAGGCGGAACCCAGCCTGACAGAGGCACCTGCACCACCTCCTCTAAGACTTGGCCTCCAGACCCATGGTGACACGCCGCTGCGAGCCTGTGATCCCTTACCTCCAAGGTTTCCATCTGGAACGTGGTCCATGCTGCCCACCCCCGCCGTGTGTACTGCGGGATCCATGCTACCGTGTGGCCTTCCCACACGGCTAGAGGGTGAGAACCAGCAGTCTGCTCTGAGCACACCCTGTTTGCAAAGCGTTTGTCTCCCTGGGGGAGTCCTGTGGGAATCAGCCAAGGAGAATGTAAACGTCAGAACTTTAGTAAAAGAGGCTACCACGGGGCTGGAGAGATGGCTCAGCGATTGGGAGCACCGGCTCCTCTTCCGGAGGACCTGGGTTCGATTCCTCGCTCCCACGTGGCAGCTCGCATCTGTCTGTAGCTCCATTTCCAGGACTCCTGACACCCTCGCACAGATATGCAGGCAAAACACCGATGAACATAAAATAAAAATAAATTTTAAAAAGGGAGGGGAGGATACCAGGTGTCGGTGGGTCCTCCGGAGCGGGCTCTGTGACCGAGTTGGTTCAATGGTCTAGTTGATACATTTGGGAAGTGAGAACTTCAATTAAACAATTGCTTTCATTGGATTGCCTCTATGTCTGTGAGGTATTTCTTGATTGCTAATTGATGGAGGAAGGTCCATCCCACTGTGGGTGGTGCTATTCCCTAGGCAGATGGGCTTAGTCTGTCTGTATAAGAAAGCTAGTTCCAGCATGAGCCAGAGAGTGTGCCAGCCAGCGGCGTTCCTCCAGGATTTCTGCTTCAGATTCCTGCTTGAGTTCTTGCTTTGACTTCCTTCTCTGATGGACTGTAAGTGGAAGTATAAGTTCAGACAAATCCTTTGCTCCCCAAAGTTGCTTTCCATTAGAGAATCTAATCACATCAACAGAGACGAGACTAGAGAAGCTCGGCAAGATGTTTACTGGGCAGAACAGGTAGTGTGTTTATACTAGAACAACCACAGAGAGATGGAGAATAAGTGCTCCCTAGTCCTCGTCTGCCAGACTTACAACACACCGGGTCCACGGGCACAAGGCACGCTTTGATGGGCCTGTAACAGGACTGGGAAATATATCTTGGCCAGAGAGTCCGGAACCTTGTCATGCAGACTGCATCTATTTGCCAGGATAGCAATGGGCCAGACAATATCTTCCCTTAATTTGGTTAGAGTCTGGATTTCCCAGATGGTGAAACCCTATATCAGAGACATGTGTGACCCGAGGTTCATTCTTCATACTCATCCATGTCTAGGGATTTTCCTAGTGTGGACATGTGTGAAAATGGCGGTGGCAAATCTGGGTCCAAGGACAGACTTGTCTAAGTAGGACAGGGACACCAGCTCACCACGGAGGGAAACGGAAAGAAGGCTGAGCGCCACACTACTGAAAATCAGGCATGGCAGTGCACCTGTAAGCCCAGTACTCAGAAGGTGGGGGCAAGGGGGTCAGAAGTTCAAAGTCCCCCTCTGTGACTCAGCAAGTTAAGATCCACACCACGCTATGCATCTAATCACCTAGAGGAGTCTCATCTCAAGGGTTCTTATTGATACCTAAGCTCCTCGGGTGGTCTACTGATAGCAGGTGCAGATCATAAGCAATCAAACATCCTTTACATAAAGCCAACACCTGCAGACAATATAAAACGCCAATACCTAGGCAGCCCTTCACCCAACAATGCACAAAGGAACCATTTTAAACATAACTAAAAACAAGCTCCTCCAACAGAAGGCAGGTTTATTAAAAACCTAATAGAAGGGAATGTAAGTTATGTCTGCAGCTATGGGCTAGGAAAGAATTTTGCAAAACCAATGGAGAAACCACAGAGCAGAGATGTGAATCTGATCAGAATAACCAAGTTGCTTCCAGTGAGCTCAAAGTCAGGTTACAGAAGCCCAAATGGCATACACTGTCTAAACTCAGTGAAGGGTCAGTGTCTGTGATTAAGACAGTGTCCTTCAAAATTAGACAATGGGAAACCCCGGAAGGAAAGGCAAGGCCAAGGTGCTTCCTAAGATAATGCTCAAACTCAGAAATGCCAATAACTCAATGGAATCTCTTCATACCAATGAAGCTGCCGAGTGCCAGGTAGCCAGACGATGTGGATTCCTCATTGGGATTCAGGGAGACAGGAATATGGAGGCCTTGCCTTGGGAATATGTGCTGGGCAGCTATTTCGGAGAACAATCTGGTATCACTTTGTTAGGTTGAGCAATTTGACTCTCCTAAAGGGTAGAGAGGAACTATCGGTCCTGCAGGAAGGTAAGGCAAGGTTGTTCTCAGAGCATTTTGTACTGAAAGATGGAGGCTTCTGAGTGGCCATTCCCAGGAGAGGAGCTGGGAAAGGCGTGGTGGGAGGGCAGGTGTGGTGGTTTGAATAAGTATGGCTCCCATAGGCTCAGATATTTGAATGCTTAGTCACCAGGGAGTGGTCCCAGTTGAAAGGATTAGAAGGATTAGGAGGTGTGGCCTTGTTGAAGAGAGTGTGTCACTGGGGGTGGGCTTTGAGGCTTCAAAAACCATGCCAAGCTCAGAATCTCTCTCTCTCTCTCTCTCTCTCTCTGCCTACAGATCAGGATGTAGCTCTCAGCTACTATTCCATTATCTGCCTGATCGGCATGCTCCCCACCATGATGATAATGGACTAAACCTCTGAAACCGTAAGCCAGCCCCCAATTAAATGCTTTCTTTCATCGGAGTTGCCACGGTCATGGTGTCTCTCCACGGCAACGGAACAGTGACTAAGACAACACACCATGCGTCTCGCACCACAGATGACCAACAGGCTACACACGCACAAGCGTGTGTCAGAAAGGGCGGAGCAGAGACGAGACAGGGAGATGAGTAAATGTCTTATAAAATACTACTTTCCCATTGGTTCCTGAGGGAGTCCACAGGAAGCTACAGATGGGCAGTGACAGGAGCTGGTGGGACTGTCCTAACCCAGAGGAAGATGGCCACAGGATGGAGGACGAGAAGACAGACAGGCACAAGGAAACCAGGTCACAGTGAGAAAACAGCCTCCCGGAGCTGTGGCACCACGCGTGGCCCACACGGCCGGGTGGTCATCAAGTGGTTCCCCTAGACAACAGATGTCCTGGGGGTGTCCACCTTGGCCTGTGCTTTGAGGCCAAAGTCCTGCCCTCCTCTATCTGAACCCCCACACGCTGGGTTGGGAGAAATCAAGCCTTGCCGGTTTCCATACGCCACTCAGTTCAGAACCGAGTTTGACCACGCGGACCAGCAAACACAAGCCTGAGGAAGGCATCGAAGAGTTCAGATCCTAACATTGGGTTCACCGGATCCAATCCGCTCTAATAGGTTTCTTGTTTAACACCAATCATCGAGAGGCCACATCAGATTCGGCATGGCATCCTTTATGCCCTGTTCCCAGGGGCTAAAGCAGATGCTGGGCTTGGCATCTCTTCACAGATCCAGCCCGATCCAGACCTCCCAGTGGCATGACGTGTCAGCTTTGGTGAGGTCAGAGCTGCATTAGAGCAGCCCCAGGACCAACTGGCAGTGACTGTCACTCGTTAGTGCCTCCACGGTGACCAGGCACTGACCTGCAGGAAGTCTATCAATCTCTTCTGCCACACAGAGCCCAGGTTCTACCAGGGTGCATGGATCTCAAGTTCCACAAGCTTAGGACACCAGCGCCAAGGGTCGACTTAAGGAAACAAAGTCAGTGAGACAGCATCTGAGCAGGTGGCCTTCTAGATCTGAGTCTGACTCAGTGGAATCCAAGCCTGGCCAGAGGCTCATGGGACAGAGGAAGGAACAGGTCAGACTAAGTCAGTAAGGGCAGAAAGCAGTCCCAGCAGGAAACTCAAAGATTATCTCACTCCCACCAGCCAGAAGCAGAGACTCGGGAACCACGTGCAACATCTAACACAGGCCAAAGTCCATTCTTGGTCTATGGAAAATTTAACATGGGATCTCCGACGCCAGGGAAGAGGGCTCAGAGCCATGTTTAGAGGTCTAAAAGAGATGAGAGTCTGATCAGAACCCAAAGAGTTTCTTGGAGAAGCACTGGACCTATGCTCAGATGAGAAGTCAAGCCAACAGCAAAGTTTATGTGAACAGCGTGGCCACAACGTCTTCCCTCGGTTCCTAGCCTAGGTGGTGCAGGTAGAAGAGGTCAAGAAAGGAGAACCAGGAGGGCTGGAGAGATGGCTAAGTGGTTAACAGCACTGGAGGCTGTGGTTCAATTCCCAGCACCCACAAGGCAGCCTCACGACCGTCTGTAACTCCAGTTCCAGGGCATCTGGCGCCCTCTTCGGGCCTCTGCAGGCACCAGGCACACATGCAGTGCACAGACATACAAGCGTATAAACACTCATACGTGTACAATAAAAATGCATGAATATTTTAAAAGAAAGAAGAGTCAGCTCTGTAGAACAGACTCTGGGGGTACAGGGGGGTTAAAGGAGAATGTCGTAAGCAGCCCGCATGCCCAGACTCTGCAAATAACCGCTCTTGAAAGGAGGAACACAGCAGGGAAGACCTGCACAGAGGAAGAAAGGTACTGAAGGTCCCATGTGAGTCTGGGGAGGGCCGGTCTTCATCCGCTGAACCCTAGGAAATATCACTTCCCAGAGAGGCCCGTGGACAGCTTCCTGACCATTCCTTCAGTCAGAGATAGCAAAGCAGGTCAGGCCGTCTAGAGATAGAATGGTGTTTGCAAACATGCTCAGTTCATCATGGAGGCCAGTGCTAATGCAGCAGGCTTATTTGTCCCCCAGCAACTCTGGAGAAACTCATGGTGTAAATGGCCTGTTGCATAGTATGATGGTGGTTTGAGAAACTGCATATATGAACTAGATCTGGAGCGATACGGTCCAATGTAAACATGGGTACATCAGCTTCTTTCATTGCAATAGAGCACATGCATTGGCAATGCCCATAGCAAAAACCTGCGGATACTATTTCAAGAATTCATCACCTGGGAGAAACATTTCCGATATAGGTCTCTTGAGAGAGTGGCCAACACTTTTTGGAAAGATTGGTGTTTACAGCTTTTCCCGGCTCTGGGGGTGGCACATTCCACATGAGGACAGTTACCACCCTTCTCTTTCATTTTAATAGTGCACGTGCATCATTGAGAAGCCCATAGCCAGGGATTCCTGAAATATTCATGTGCATTCATTCTGTTCTGGAAACATCTTTCGCATAGGAAGAGTCATCTACTGCTCCCGGGAGAGCAGCCAACACCTCTAGGGAAAGATCAGGGATGCTCCTTATGCCATCACAAGTGCAAACCTCCACATGAGCAGAAAGACAGATGGACATCTCCCAGAGCTCATGCAGATGGAGTAACAGCAGATGATACCACAACCATAGGCTTCAGAACAGACCCTGGGTAAGAGCCACCAGCCTCCGGGACCGATCCAGGAGACCACAGGAGCCTCCAGGTAGACATTACTAGAACCACCCCCTGGCCAGGCTGAACCAAAGACACTCCCAGTAACCTTACCAGGAAGGCTAAGCACTGCTGCTCTAAGCTATTAACAGAGCAACATGGAAGTGGAGCCATCTTGACCAGCCCTAGAGCTCAAGACAAAACCCGAGAAAAGCAAGCAAAGAGTAGTCGAAATACGGATACTGTCTGAGGAAGTTAGGGCTATGGCCGGAGGTACCCCTAAGTGGAAACATGGCTGGAAGACAGAGCTCCCTGACAGAGAAACTAGGCTGAGACCCGCAGCTCCTAATTACTTGAGAGAAGCCAACAGCAGACCAGAAGCAAGGAGGGCTTCCATCGCTCCATGACTTCTCTAGAGATGGCCACACCACTGACCACCATGGGTCATGAGTCCTAGGATCTTCTGTGTGCCCTGAAGGACAAGGAAGGTCTGATTCGACTCAAGACCACTAAAGACCTCGCTAAGAAAAATTACACATTCTGAATTTAGCAGATCATAGACCAAGCTACGTGCCATCTAGCTGCCATGAGTCACAGGCTGGCAACCCAGGCAGGGGAGAGAATGGTTTTATACCCCTCAGAGTAATGTCGACATTCCTGATTAGAATCTCCAGCACCTGTTCAGGGGCCCAGTCTCCTTCCACATTGTGGCTCTGACCTCCATTTTCTCCTCAGTCTTCACTGTAGATGAGAGAGAACAAGACTTGGGGAGACTCTCAAGTAGGAGACATGTCTGGTCAGAGTCTGTTGACTAGAACTTGGCACATGTCCATGTATGAATGTGAGAAAAGCGGCAATATGGTCTAGCCTATGGTCAGGAGTCAGGGCCAACATGTCCCGGGTTTAAGAGAACCATTTCTCCTATTTATTTTTTTTTAAGCCAGGATGTTGCTACATAGCCTAGGCTGGCTTCAAACTCACCAGTCTCCTGCCTCAGCCTCCTGAGTTGTTGACATTATGGGTTGAACAAGAACAGCATCAATAGACAGGAAGTGATCAAATCTCACGGGGCCCCAACCCTAGACAGAGAGCTACAGGCAACTAAGGAGTGCTGCGAATGGGAGAAATCGTCTTTCCCAGAGATGAGACTCACGGTGACCACGTGGTCAGCCCTGAGATCATGTGTGTGCAAGTAACACATAGACTGAGCAGGTTATATTTGTATATTAGGAGGGCGTATGTGTGTGTGTAACAGTTAAAGAAATAGAGCAATGGATTTGAGAGAGAGAAAGGGGGTACGTGGGAGAGATTGGAGAGAAGAAAAGAGAAGAGGGAAATGATGGAATTATGCTTTAGTTTAGAAAGAATTTAATTAATTAATAAAAAGACCAATGAGACAAACTTTTTAGACAGTTGTAGAATGCCGCCATATTGGAATCCCCCAGAAGGCAGTAGTGCCCGGTAACTATGTTTATGAGTAACAGCCGGGTGGTGCACACCCAGGTCTACAGTCTACAGTCGCCTACGAAGTGGTCCCATCAAGAGCTGAGCTTGAATGTGGTCTAGAGCCAGGATCATGAGAAATCTGAGCGGGTCACTGCTCAGAGAGGGCAAAAGATTCGGTGAGACCCTAAGGGGAGGGTTGAGCATGGAGGGAGCCCAGCAGGGAGGCTACAGAGAAGGGAAGCCATTTGGCCGTCAAGTCCAATTCTAACAGGCTGTCTCCCTACTTCCTGTCAAGACCAGTGTTTTATTGTGAGCGAGCCTCCAGAGCACCCGTTTAGTTAGAGTCACCTACCCTCCATCCCGATGTCCTAGTCCAGCTTCTGTGACCCTGATTTGACAGCTTCTAACGGGTGCTGAGTCACGTGCTTTGGTAAGCACACGGACACCCCCATTCTAGATTCCCGCCATTCTACATGTGACCTGTCTTGAAGCTCTCCCTTGACCGCCTGGCCACCAACCGCCTGCCTCTCTGTGCCTTCAACTGTGCTTTTTCCTAGCCGACGAGCATCAGGCTCTTTGACGCCCTGTGCTGGCACCTCTGCCATGTCTGAAGTTATCTGTACTGTTCTCCCAAGTCCTGGCTTATCTTCCTGACACAGGCTTTACGAGCAAGTTTGGTTGTCCAGACCCTGCTTCCCCTAATCCTACCGACGATGGCCCATCAGAACGGCCCATCACGGCAGCATCATGAGCCGGGCTTGCCCGTGATTGTAATGGTGCTACTTCCCAGGAATCTGAAACTGGAGTCTCTCAGACACTCCTAACCTGCGTTCCTCTTGGGCCCCTCTCTGTGACCTGTTCACCAGTTCCCGTGACTCCTGACATCCCATTTGCTTTCTCTGTCTCCACTGAATGTCGCCGTTAAGCTAACTGGCTTTCTTGCTTCTTATACTTAGCCCACACTCAGTCCCCAGGGTCTCGTCTGTTCTGCCAGAAAGACCATTAAAATTTGATCCACTTGCTTGCTTCGGTGACTGTGCAGGCCTAACGTGGCCTTTACGTCTCTAGAGTCAACGCTTAAGAAAAACCAGTTCGGGCATCAGACAAGAGACAGGATGTTCTGCTGGAAGCTCACAGCGGCCTAAAGAACAGACTTCGGGCTAGCTTCTAGTTCTCCAAGGGAGTTGACCTTCGTCATGACCCTGACCACGGGAACCAGGAAGCCACTGCCAAAGTCCCCTTCACACCAGCTAACTAGCTCCAGCCCACAGAGCATCCCTGCAGGCATGGAGTCACCCTGGGCTGCCAGCAGGTGACACCATCAAATGCACTGAGTTAGCAGAACCCAATTATGTTCCGCTTGGGAACACGGGAACCAAGCCGTGTTAAGATATTTCCAGTGGTCTTTAACATGAAAATAATTCCGTATATTTAGCTCAAGCATTCCTCAAAAATGATAGCAGAAGAGCTGTCTCTGTGGTGCAGGGACCCTCCGTCAGCAACCGTCTCAGCCGGAAAGGAAGTCATCCCAGAAGGAAGAACGTAATTCTAAGAATTCTAAGCCACAAGCAACGCAAAGCAAGATCTCTGCCTTGGGATGGCCGTCAGAAAGCAGAGCTAGAAGCTCTGTTTTGCTTGATTTATTTTCCCGGTGATCTCACTCTGGAGTAGCTGGCATCAAAGGAAGCCATTTGTCCATCCCTGCATGTCTTATTCCAAATGTGTACTGTTGAATACCAAGCAGTAGATTTGGAGAAGAAGAAAGGCTTCAAAGCCAGCCCCACCCGGCTGAGAGGAGTGGAGCCACAGCAACCACTCTGTCAGCAGAGGTCCTGCTCTCAGACAGGTTTTGGATCTCTGCCCCAGAACATTTCTGTCCCGGCCCTAAGAAACCTATGGTATTCTAGACTGTGTCTCCCAGTGGGACATCCCCAGGCTGGACAAGCTGGTGGCCATGGCCACTCATTTGTCCTCAAATCTTTAGCTTTGTCCTCGGATCCCTGGGTTATTAACACCAGGACAGAGAGGACTGTGGAAGTTTAATGATAATTGCAAGTGAAGATTCTCCCATCATCCCTCACTCCACTCCCATCTGATCACTGGCTGGCTCCAGCCACATAGCCCTGGCTCATTCTAAGCTGAGCCCGCTGAAGCCCAAAGCACAGGACAAGCTGAAGCCACCAAGAAAGCTTCTAGAGGTGAGTCCCAAAGACTTCAGCTCACTCCGGGTCACCCTAGAGGTCAGAGGGCTTTCCCATCCCATGGTCAATCTTCCGTTTTCCTTTGTGTGTGTGTGTACCCAAGTTCCCAGGTCCAGACCCTGTGTCTTTGCCCCCATAACCCCCATAACCATAACAGCTGCTGGCTGCCTCTCCCAGACAGGAGCCAAAGCTGCTCCCAAGCCCAAGGCTGAGCCTTGCCTTCTGAGAAGTCTCTAGCGTCAGCCTCCTCTGCACTGAGCTCAGGTCCATTACACGCATCTTGTCTCCATCCTCCCGGTGACAGGGTCTGCCAGACTCTTCAGCAACTCTTCCTTCACGATCACACAACCTCCTTCTAACAGAACACAGACTTCTGGGGTCCTGGGCACCTCAGCAGAGCCAGAGACCTAAAAGGAAACGAAGGGGATTCACATTTGGGAACGAGAAGGTCAGGAGTCTTCCAGACTGGTCAGACAGAGGGCCAAGGACCGCCCAGGAATATGATGAGACAGTGAATCACAGCTTCGAGCTCCGCCCACCTTCAGGGGTCTCCTCGCTGCTTTTGATGTGCATCTGTTCTTCACGACCGAAGCCAGCACAGAGCCACACTATGCAAATGAGGTTCATTCTCTCTCCCTTTCTAAAGATTTATTTATTTTGATGTGCATTGGTGTTTTACCTGCATGTACGTCTGTGTGAGGGTTCCAGACTTCCTGGAACTGGGCTTACGGACAGTTGTAAGGTGCCGTGTGGGTGCTGGGAATTGAACCCGGGTCCTCTGGGAGAACAACCATTACTTTTTTTTTTTGTTGGTTTTTCGTGACAGGGTTTCTCTGTTGTAACTCTGGCTGTCCTGGAACTTGCTCTGTAGACCACGCTGGTCTCGAACTCACAGAGATCCGCCCGCCTCTGCCTCCCGAGTGCTGGGATTAAAAGCATGCGCCACCACCACCTGGCACAACCAGTGCTGTTAACCACTGAGATGTCTCTCCAGCTTGGCTCTTTCACCAGTAAATACTTGAAAGGCAAGGTTAGACGTGGTCTCCACACTAAAGTTGCTAGCTCCCTACCCCAGGACCACGCCTAGATATGGAGATGTTGAAACAGAGGAGACAGAATAGGAAGCCTCTGGGTTGGGGCCAGCTGACTCAATTGAGAGGATGGCTCCACCACGGGCCAGCTGCAGCTTGGCACGGCGTGAAAAGATTCAGGATCTTGACTTGCACTTCTCCCTAAATGTACCACGAAGGGTCCTGCCTTGAAGACATCGGGTCAGGGCAGCCAGTCAGGTGGGGGAACTCAGGAGTTATTCCCTGGTAGGGAGACCTCCACCTTACCAGTTGTACTCTCTAGGGCTGACCAGTTACATCCTTTTGCTGGCCTTGACCTCTCTGCCTGGCAGCTAGAAGTGCCCCTCCCCCCAGGAAGCTATTTCTGCACACCCACTTCCTGGGTGCTCCACCCTGTCACCTGGAGATGGATGGGAAGCCCTTCAAGAGCTGCTGTCTGGCCCTCCCCCGCAGGCCCCACTGGACAGTAGCCAGCATCCACGGGAAGCGAGTGGACAGAGGCACTGTCCGGATCACCTTGACCTGGTCAAGGAGGCTCGCTAGACCCGATGGCAGAGGTGGAAACAGACAGGCTGGCCAAGGCGTAAGGGCAGCAGTGGAACCCAGTGAGGCAGGAAGACAGCCAAGCAGAGGGTACAACAGATGGAGGACTGACTCAGCTAAACACACTGGCTTCCTGGAAGTCAGGACTGACAGAATTCTCAGAGGAGAGCAAAGCATGTGGTAGGTGGGGTAGGGGTGGGGGCGCTAAGATGGAGAAGGTGGGTACACTTACTTTCCTCATTGCTGAGACAAAATGTGACCGAAGCAGCTAACTAAAGGAGAGTTTATGACAGTTTGAGGGTGCGGCCCATCGTGTGGGAGGGACACAGGCAGCAGCCGGAGCGTGAAGATTCAGTGACCTTGCGCCACAGCGAGGAAGCAGAGACGGACACTGGTACTCCTGTATGCTCGTTCACAGTCCAGGACCATGGCCCGGGGCAGGTCTTCCCGTCTCAATCAACTTAGATATCCCTCATCGACATGCCAAGGGCTTGTCTCTTCCTTGATCCCGGCACATTGATAACTCACATTAACCATCATCGCTACCATCCAGAGCAGAGCTGTGTCTAAGGATAGAAGCCAGGTTAAAAAAAAAAAGACTGGAGAAGGGAAAATTCCAGGCCATAAGAATCTGGGTTGGCCAGGCAGTGGTGGCCCATGCCTTTAATTCCAGCACTCGGGAGGCAGAGACAGGCAGATCTCTGTGAGTTCCAGGCCAGCCTGGTCTACAGAGTAAGTTTCAGGACAGCCAGAGTTACAACAAGAAACCTTGTCTCAAAAAACAAAACAGAAAAGAGGAGGAGGAGAAAGAGGAGGAGGAGGGGGAGGAGAAGGAGGAGGGGGAGGGGGAGGAGGAGGGAGTAGGAGGAGAAGGAGCAATGGTCAGTTGGATGTAAAAGGAGACTTTGAAACTTCTACTCCTGGCCCCCAGAGAGGCTCATCCCAAAGTAAGCTTGCAGCCTCTGAGACCCGGGTCTGGCTTTGCTGTTCCTGTAGATGGCCGTTGACAAGAGTCCTAAGGGATAGAAAGCCAAATCCTCTGTGACTGCAGAAACAGTTGCCTGGCTGGGGAGGAGACACTTCTGAAGAGCACCTCAGCAACGGTCTGGAGAGATGTGCCACCCACGCTGGAGAGGAAGTAGAAAGAGACAGAGGGGGATAAAGTGTGGAGGGCTGGGACTTTCCTACAAACCCCAGGGGGGTAGGGTGGGGGTGGGGGAGTTTTCAACGTCAATAGTGAGCCATGGGAGGTCTTTGAGGAGGAGCAAGGTGTGGGAGAGAGCCAGGACCAACTTCAACAGCCTCTATTTGCTCCTGCCTCTGCTCTTCGATTCTGGAACTTCTCACACCTGACAAAAAGACACGGGCTGCCGCCATCAGTCCCGTTCTCCTAGAGAGTTCAGGGTTAGAGGGATACTGTGGGAGAGGAGATGGAGTAGGGGTGCTCTGCACACAGAAATGAGAGGAACCTCATGTACCCTCATACCCGACTCCTGGCCCTTCTTGGCGATCGACCATGCATTCACCGAGTGGCCTTGGGCAAGTGGGTTATAGGATCTCTGAGCCCCACTGGTCAAACACTGCTCTTCCACCTGCCGGGAATGGAGACAGCACAGAGGCATGCACGGGAAAGGCGAGGTAGCCCTGAGCGTGGCCGGCCGGCCGGCCGGCAGAAGGTGCTAAGGGGCTGGGAAATCGGATGTTCGGAAGAACAAGATCGCTTCCTGTTAAGTCCCAAACCTGGGCCAAAGCGCCAGGGCGGGTGGGGCAAGGGTATCCATTTTTCATGCTCTGTGCTCGGAGGTGAGAAGTGGGTCGCGGGGGTGATGTGGAGCAGAGAACGGATGAAACATTGATAAAAAGCCAGGTTAATATTTCAGGAGGGGCCGGGCCACAGGTGTGCAGGGGAGCGGGCGCCCCTCCCAGATACAATGGGTCTGGAAAGAAGCCACTATGCCATGTTTTAAAGGGAAACTGCCTAAGAACTAAGGGGCCCGAGAGGTGCTGTGAGACCCGGATACACCCTGCCATTAGGCTGCAACTGGACCCTGACTTGGGTGGTTCACACAAGGCTCTGATCAGGTGGATGGCATGAGACTGACCTGGGAATGGTAAGGAAAAGGAGCCTTTGAAAGGATAGGACTCCAGTGATTTTCATGGCTTCCAGCTGGCTCCGGCCCCAGCTTAACCCTAGAAGCTGGCCTTCCCCCCACACTCGATCCTAGGAGTCTCCCCCAGGGGCTGCAGGGTTACAGCTTCCTCCCTAGGAAGCGGGAGAGCTGGCCAGCCCCCCAAGCTAGCACGTGATAGTTCCCAGGTCCAGGGGCTCAACTTTCAGCTCTCAGTGGGCATCGCGGACCAATGCTCCGGGTAGGGAGGGACAAGCGTAGGGGTACCCCAGAACTGAACTCCCTTCAGGCTGCAGCCTCACCAGACTCTCTAGACCACAGCCCTGGGGGGGTAGCTCTTGGGAAGTTTTACTCAGGTGGCCCCCTTGGGCGGCAGCCTCTTTGGCTCCAGGGGTCAGGAATCCTGAATCCAGGCCAAACGCCTTCGGCTGCTCTGTACCCAGTGAGGAACCCCTTTTCTTGGGAAATCACAGACAGTGACCTGTGTGGGGAATCTACGGGACGGCTGTGGCGGGCGGTCCACGGATGGTGGGCTTGGGGCACCCCTCAAACACAGTTGCAGCTTTACCTTCAATCCAACCCTGATTGATAGATTGATTTGTATTGAAAATCATTCTTTCATACAAGATAGTCTCATCAATTTCCCCCTCCCATGTCTCCCGGATCTTCTCCACCTCCCCACCCATCTAACCCCACACCTTCTTTCTCTTTGCTTTTGGAAAACAACCAGGCAAATAAAACAAACCAGAATTTAAAAAGAAAGAAAAGCACAAGACAAGAAAAACATACATAATATTCAGACAGACAGACAGACAGACAGACAGACACATACATATACACCAAAGCCCATAAAAACATAAGATCAGGGGGCTGGAGAGATGGCTCAGTGGTTAAGAGCACTTGATGTTCTTGTAGAGGACCCCGGTTCAATTCCCAGCACCCACATGGCGGCTCACGACCATCCGTAACTCCGGCCCCAGGGGATCCAATTCCCTCTTCTGACCTCAGTGGGCACCAGGCATGCACATGGTGCACAGACATGCATGCAGGCAAAACACCGATACACATAAAACACAGAACCATGCAACATTAGAAACCATAATATACAAGCAAAGGACCACTAAGACAAGAATGGAAGACAAAGAAATCTACAGAATGCCAATGAGTTCATCTGTGTTGGCCATCTACTTCTGGAGATGAGGCCTGCCCTTAAGGCTTTAACTTTGCTTTTAAAATAAAGCTTTTACATTGAAAAAGC
>JAMJFZ010003231.1:0-57500 GCA_026225945.1 Cricetomys ansorgei | reverse complement strand
GGAGACTGGGGTTTTCCCACAAAGGTCGAGGACACTGGTCCATCTGATGGTCGGATTCACAGGACACCCTCCAAGTTCATGGGACAGAATGAAGCCAGGACCAAGAGGCGGAGAGCCAGTCTTTCTTTGGATGGGCAATCAACTGAGAACCTGGGGGTGAAGGGGTCCTGTGACTCAAAGGGCCTCGGTTCCCACTGGGCTGAAGATGGTATCTATTAGAGTGAGGCGTAGTGACTGCTCTGGGGCTTCTAGGGGCAATCCAGGTATGTGCTAGGTTGGGCAACTCAACCCAACTGTCCCTTCAAAGATCACCATGTTCAAAGAACGAGGCAGTCTTGTCGGGCATGTGGGTAAACTGAGGCTCTGAGAGGAGAGGGACCCAGCACTGGAGTGGAAGTTATAGAGCTTCTAGGCTTGAGTGGGCTAGCCACTGAGCTGAGATTCTCCAACACCCTGGCTACGCCTTCCTCAGACCCTGAGGGGGAGCAAGGCTTAGGGATCTCACGCATAGACCGGCTGTGACGGCCCATGTGTCTGGAGTTTTCTGCCTGCAAGTTTGGCCTTGCAGGGGGTGGTGGGGACAGGCTGAGCGCAGGGCAAACTGGAGACCATAGTGAGACGCAGACTGTTCGGTAGAGTCATATCTGGCCCAACCCCTCCTCCAGGGGACGACAAGCCAAGGCTCTCCTGGGCATGGTGATCCCTTCACTGAGAGACCTCTAAAGAGGAGGCAAGGTCTGGAGATGGCCCTAAGGACTCTCGGGAAGTAGTCTGTGAGAAGAGACTACAGAAGTCAAGTTGCTCAGCGGATGTGGGGGAGGGGTATGCTGCCAACACAGCAGCCAGCGCCACCCGTGGCCACTGAGCACCTGACGGGGACCAGAGTCACTAGGGAGCCCAGTTTCCCGTTCTACTTAATTTAATTCGTTTTAGATTTAAAAATGAATACTTGATTCGCTTATTAGAAAAGTTTTTAATACGTTTGGAGGAACGTGAATACTTTCTCGAGGCAAATTTTATGAACTCTAAACACTGATCAAACAATTCTAATAAAAAAGATGGTGTCCAAATTGAGATGAGGTTTCCGTGACAGCACAGAAGGGGAATAATAACTAGGAATCATTTTTATGTCGATAGAATGTTGAAATAGGTGGCGTTTGAGGCGCATTGGAAATTTGTCCAAATTAATCCCACTTTAAAAAAATCCTTTTTGCTGCTGGGCAGTGGTGGTGGCGCACGCCTTTGATCCCAGCGCTCGGGAGGCAGAGGCAGGCGGATCTCTGTGAGTTCAAGGCCAGCCTGGTCTACAGAGTGAGTTCCAGGACGGCCAGAGTTACAACAGGGAAAGCCTGCCTCAAAAAATACGGGAAAAAAAAGAAAGAGAAAAGAAAAAACAAAACGCCCTGCTGTCTGTGACCCTAGGGTATCTTCAGGATCCCAAAGTGGTGCGGAATCCCATCTGTGTGCTCTCGGAGTGGAGAGAGAAGAATTGGAAGTGTATTTTATTTGAGTTACTCAGAGTCTAGGACTGCAGTGTGAGAGTTGGGGTTTGTGTTTAGGTTCTGGGGTCCCCATTCCCGTGGATGTCAAGAGGCCTCACACCCCGAGAATTCCTCGCTGTAGCCAGGCATGAAAACCAAGCCTCAGCCCCCTTTCTGCTTCACCTAGTGTCTGCACAGGCCCAGGGCAGGGGTCTCCGCCTACCGCCTCCCGCCTCCCCGCCATGGTGGTAGTCTTCTGTGGGGTGACGGAGGAGGCGCTCAGGAGGGCGCGAAGGCTGGACAGTTCCTCGGATGTGACACGCGTCACAGCTGTCAGCTCTGATGCCACAGAAGGAGACCGCAGCCCGGTGAGATGCAACCCCAGTTCAAACTGGAAGTGTCTGCGTGCAGCCTGCCAGCTCAAAACCTGCGGGGTCTCCTGGGAACTGCCCAGAGTAAGGCAGATCTGCTCAGAGAAAGGAGGCGGGGCCAAGTCCTTCTCAGGCCAAGGGAGGAACCTGATTGCTGGTTTAGCCTGTTACTGCCTCTCTCTCTCTCTCTCTCTCTCTCTCTCTCTCTCTCTCTTCTTTCTCTCTCTCTCCCTTTCTCCTTCTCTCTCTCCTTCTCTCTTCCTCTCTCTCTCCCTCCCTCTCCTTCTCTCTCTCTCTCTCCCTCTCTCCCTCTCCCTCTCTCTCTCTCTCTCTTCTTCTGTCTCTCTCCTCTCCCTCTTTCTCTCTCTCCTCTCTCTCTTCCTCTCCTTCTCTCTCTCCTTCTCTCTCTCTCTGTCTCTCTCTCTCTTTCTTTCTTTCTCTCTCTTCCCCTCCCTCCTTCCCCCCCCCACTCCCACACATCCCCCAATTCTTTTCACAGGGTGGTTTCTACCATAACTCTTGAAGTCGCCTTTGAGCTGGTCCTCGTCACAAAGAAAACCTAGTAAAATTCTACGTGAGTCCCCTTAACGCAGTGTCCATCAGACAGAAAATAAGTTCCATGATGCCATCACATCAAGACAGGTGAATTTAGAGTGGGTGACGTCGCAGGCCAGCAAAGGACTCGGACATGCCGCTTCCGGTTTCCCTCCAAACACTCCTCTCTGAACAGAACAGCCTCCCCTTTCAGAAACAACCCAAAGTGGAGTAGAGCGCTTGCCTGGTGTGGGGAAGGGCCTGGATCCCTTCCCTAGGACCGAAAAGAACAAAAAAAGAAACAATGGGGGGGAAATCTAAAGACAAAAACCAAAAACCAGAACAGACACATTTCATCAGTGTATTGGGTCAGCAAACATCCGTCTTGAGGCTGCATCCCTGGGGCGACTCGGGCAGGGAAGGGCTGGGTGGTCTGGGATCTTCTCCTCTAGGAAGAACTTGGGCGATGGAGGCTGAGCATGCTCAGTACTCACTATGGGAGAGTTGAAGGAGAAAAGTTACACCTCGAGATGGAGGCTTGTACAACCCCACGAGGGAGCACCCCTGCCTCCTCCATTTTTGCAGTGCCTCCGGCCGCTGGGATTCTTGGTCGAGGCTAGCTCACCGCGGTTCTCAGCCTTTTACCTGTCAGCGGTGAGACTCTCTCTTTAAAGAGGCCACGCTGTAGAAACCAGCTTGTCTGAAGGAGGTGAATGGGGAAAGGAGCCTGGGAGCCTCCTCCCCAGCTCTCCCTCTGTAGCCACTTCTGGGCTGCTGCTGGGAGAAGCAGCCCAAGGCTCGCTAGAATACAGATAGCAAAGCGGATAAGCCCAGGAGCCAGAAAGATTGTGCAACATGGGCCTCGGTCTTGCTGTGTAGAAAGAGCTTCAGGCTCCTGTGGATCAAATGAGAAAGTTAGGATGGATGGATCGGAGACCTTCACAATCCTACCAGAGGGGACAGTTACTATTAATAGATACAAGACAGCAACTCCACCACTCCCAAAACGGGTAGCTCAGGAGGCTCCACACCCCTTCAGGTGGCTGTCCTTCCAGGAAGTGAGACTACATACCGGAAAGACTTCCCGTCCCACTGAGAGAGGATTTGTCTCTGCTTCTCCATCCATCAGCCTTCCACGATGTGAAAAGTTGTGCCATAACCCTGCGTGCCTCTGGCTTCTCTGGATTTTGTATTTTGCTTAGATCTTGTTAGATACAGGCGGGTGTCTCTGTAAGGTCGGGGGGGGGGCTCATCAGGCAAGAGGTTGGCCAAAAGGAGCTAGTGTCTGCACGCATGGGCAGTAGTGACTACTGAGGGTGTGGACCTGTGAAAAGCAGAGGCTGATTCTCCAGCAGGAACAGCCTGGGGCCGCCAAGCTTCCCTACAAGCCACCTCTGAGCTCTGCACCACCAGACACTACCAACCACTGTACCAGGCTGTGAGAGCCAACGCTGCCTCAGTCACTTCCCATCAGCCACGCCAGGCTCTGGTCTCTGTGCAATTGAACAAGCCAACAAACAAAGGCCTTGTAGACTGGCACATGGTAGGAGCTAGGTAGCACGTTGTTTTTACATACGATCTTATTACGTAGCCCAAGCTGACCTCAAACTCACTTTGTAGCTGAAGATGACGTGGAACCCCTTGCTCCCCTTGCCTCTGCCGTGTGTGGGCTAGGTGTGTGCCTCTGTTGTGTAGCAGTTTTCTCCTGACTGAAATACTCCACCCTGAAAGGAAGCTCCTTAAGATACAGGAAGCTCTAAAAGGGAAGCTCATTAAGACTCAAGAAGTAGACAACTCACAAGTCTCAGGAAAATCCCTGAAACTCACCAGCTTCACCAGATCCCCTTCCCTTCCCAAGGTTACATAAACATTAAAGAGTATTGGGGAGAAGAGACTCTCCAACTTGAGGAACTCCAGGTTCCAGCTTTCATGAGTTGTCGTATGGCAGGGTGGGCTTTCGATGATGTAGCTTGGATGATTCAAAATCCAACCTACTGAAAGTAAACCTTCACCCATGTTCCTGTAAGTAGCCCCAATAAACTCACTGGTTCACCAAGTTGGAGTTCAGTGATATTGTTACTTTGGTCTATTGTCAGTTCCCTATCTGCAAAGAGTAGACATTTCTTCATATCTTCCCAAACTAGTGTCCCACAATGTTAGGCCACCATGCCTAACTAAGTGACACTTTAAAGGGACTTTGGTTGTGTGGTCTGCTTACCACGAAGCCCCGGGATAGGATAAAGGCCCAAGGGCCATCCAGTCCCTCATCTCACAGCCGAGGAAACTGAGACCCAGAAGAGAGAAGGAGTAGCAGGAGCTTGGTAAGAACCTGGCGGCCCTTCTCCACTGAGACTGTCGTTGCTGTCCATGTTGCCTTTGGTGGAGCTCCTGCCAGTCAGAGCCAAGCCTCCCTCCTGCAGAGGGGGCCAGTGCATGGGAGGACCTTGCAGAAGATAGGACTACACAAGCAAAGAGCCCAGCCTACAGCAGGAACTCAGTGGTCAGCACCACCATGAGGAGCCTGAGTCATACTGGGAGCCAGACCTCCCAGGCCCTGTCTCCCAGGCTCAAGCATCAGCAGTTTCCAGACCAGTGCAGGAGAGGGGGAAATGAATGGGGTTGCCCACTTGCCACTGGAGGAGAGCAGGAGCCTCTGGAGGGGCTGTCTTCAAAGCTGAACCTTCGTTTTCCTGAGTGCTTTCCCTGCAGTGGGAGACACAATGACTACCTAACAGGAAAAGACCATCCCAGGCCTGGGACTCCGTCATCATCAAGAAGAGGGCTTGCTTGAGCAGCCAGGACACAGCGCGCAGTAGCATGAAGAGGCGCAGGGCAGAGGACAGAAGCCCAGGATGTGGTCGGTAGACAGTGTGACGAAGAAGTAGGCTTTGACCCTCGCGTGGATGTGATGTATCTCATGACCCAGGTGAGCCAGACAGTCAGTAGCAGGTCATCCAGGGCGGGTCGGGTGTCCTGGACCCGGGGCTCCCTCGTTCCCACCTGTCTGGTTCCTGGGTTGGCCAGACCGAGGGAATTAGCTCAGAGCAGGTGCCCCGAGCTGGCGGAGGCCAGCAGAGAGGAGAGAGGGGAAATGGGGGGTGGGGGTGGGGTTCGAACCGCCCGAAGATCCTGGCCGAGGTTCAGAGAACCGGACAGGGCAGTGGTTACCCTGGGACTTTCAATGAGGCACCGTCCACCGGGTCAAAGTCGTCAAAGTCTCTTTATTACCAGGCTGCCCACAAATATATCGGGCGTGTGACGGGAAGACAGGTAGCCAATCTGCCAACCACTCATCTAGGGCTCCCTAGGGTACTGATCGCAGGACCATGGGGGAAAAGGGCGGGGCATGGCCCTACCTGACATATGGCAAGAGGAGGGGCCGTGGCCTCTCCCACTCTGGGGGAGGGGCGTTGCAGCGCCCTCAACTCAGGCTGTTGTCCGAGGCTTTGCCGGTGTGGTGCAGCAATCCAGCCTCCGCAGTGTCTGTTTAAGTGGTCCCTGGACTTGTAGCATCTGCCCGGCACAGGAAATATTAGGAAATACCATGGAACCGGGTCCACCAGCTAGGTCCCAGGGAGGATACTGTATGCTTCCCTGTGGGTACAGGTGCCCCTGGGGGAGGGGCAGAGGCCATCGCCAAGAGTAAGAGTAGGGCAGGATTGGAGCACAGGGCCAAAGAGGAAGAGAGGGACCTGGGAGCTTCAGATGAGAAGATCTGAGAGGGCAATGGGGCAATTGTATGTGGCAGTATATCAGAGCCGCTGTGAGCAACGTTTTCAGCGTCTGTGAGCTGGCTGAGAGGGTAAAGGCGCCTGCTGCCAAGTCTGATGACCTGAGTCCAGTCCCCGGGTCTCACATGATACGAGAGAACTCTTGGAAGTTGTCCTCTGGCCTCCACACGTGCACGGTGACACAGGAGACTAAAAAAAAAATAAATCGATCAATAAAATAACTTTAATAAATAAAGAAGTGACATTCCCAGAGATGGGACAGATGCTGCAGTCAGTACAATACTTGCCATGCAAGCGTGAAGACCCAAGTTTAATCACCAAGAACTCACATAATAAAGCTGAGTATCACCCGGTGGTGGCGCACGCCTTTAATCCCAGCACTCGGGAGGCAGAGGCAGGCGGATCTCTGTGAGTTCGAGGCCAGCCTGGTCTGCAGAGTGAGTTCCGGGACAGCCAGGGTTACAACAGAGAAACCCTATCTTGAAAAACCACATAGGTAGATAGATATATAGATAGATAGATAGATAGGCAGGCAGGCAGATAGATAAAACTGAGAACGGGAATGTACACTGAGGAGCCTACTGATACTTGATGGGGTCCCAGCTCTGCCCTAACAAGGCACCCACAGTCGGTGGTGTAAGCAGCCGTTGCCCCTCACAGTTTGGAAGATTAGAAATGCAAGCTCAAGGGCAGGCTGTGTTCCCTGCAAGTCCCCAAAGCACCCTGGCCTCTTTCCCTGCCTCTCAGTAGCCAGCAACCTTGGCGATGGCAGGTTCTTGGCCTTCGCTGGAGCGTCCTGACTGTCCATCTTCACCCCACTCGCCTTCCCAGTACGCAGCTGTGTCTAAGTTTGCCCCGCTTGTGGGGACACAGTCACACGGGTCAGAGCCATCCTACGACTTCATGTGGATCATGGATGTGTCTGGACAGGCCTGTATGCAAATAAGGTGACAGCCCAAGGTAGGGGAGTTTGGGTCCAATGTGCCTCTTAGGGAGGAGGAACGAAGCACAGGCTTGAGAAAACATGGTCGTCAGCTGTCCACATCCGCACATGTGACTTCGGGTGATGACACTGATGCCGAACAGGTAAACACCGTGGAGGAAACTGAAGTCTCTCCAACAGATGAGACCTTCCAGAAAAAGGGCAAGTTCTGTTCTCAAGGAGCGGAGTAGCTGCCGTCAGGAGAGTACCCTGTCCTAGCAGGCCCTGTGCTGGTCACAAGACACGCTCTCCTTCCCGCCCCACCTATCTCCATGTGCAAGCCGAGCCTGACTGAGCCTGAGATAGCCCAGTCTAGACCAGAGCTGCACAGCTGCCGAGCAGAGGAGGCAGGGCGGTGCCTGCAGCCGTCATACCAGCCTCTCAAGAAGCTGAGGCAGGAGGTCCACAAAGTCAAGGTCAGCCTGAGGTACAGAGCAAGTTAGAGGCCGGCCCGGGAAACGCACCGAGACCCTTTCTTAACGTAAAACGTGAATAGAAGGGCTGGAGATACGGCCCAGGAGTAGAGACCCTGCCTGGAATCCACCCGTGAGGGGCTGAGGGCGTGGCTTGGTGGCAGAGTGCTGGTATAGCACTTTTGAGACTCCGGGTTCGGGTCCCGGAACTAAAGAAAATATTAAAATTACAAAGGCAGAAGAGCCAGAGTGAGCGCCTGGCTCCGCAGTCTCTGCTTCTACCTGCTGAGCAGTGGTGATGTGCCGGGCCTTTCCCCAGCCCTGAGTTCAGGTCCCGCCACCCAGAAAAAAAAAGGGGTATGACAGATTTGACATCACTGACATCCACTGCTGGTAAATAAACAAATACATATCCTTATCAAGCAAGGACTGGGGTGGGGGAGGCTCCGGGATGTGACAGAGACACTACGGACACCTCCATTTTACCTGCTAAGTGGGGAAGATTGGGCTGCAGGGTAGGAGCAGCAGAGGGTGCCTCTCCAGGCACTTTAAAAAAAAAAACAAAAAAAAACACTTTATCTATTTTTTGTGTATATAGAAAAGGCTACACACAAGCCACAGCACACACACGGAGGCCAGAGAACAGCTTTCGGGAGTCAGTTCTCACCTTCTACCACATGGGTTCCAGGGTTCGAACTCAGGACCTCAGGCTTAGCAGCAAGCCCCTTTAACCACTGAGGCCTCCCCTCAGCCCCTTGCTCAGCAGTATGGTCCAGCATCATTCAGGTTGTAGCCCAGCCCTTCAGGCAAGTGAAAAACCAGAAAGGCAACCAAATTGGCAAGAAGTAAATAAAGCTCTCTCTACTAAAAGAATCTGACGTGCCTACTAGAAAGGCAAGATGAATTCATAAGTTTAGAAGTGTCACAGGAGAGATCAATGCTAAAGTGCCAATTGTGTTTCTACGTACTGACAACCAACGGCTGAATTTTTTTTAATTTAAGTGGCATGTGCAGTAGCATGGAAATACGAGGCCCTTACAGAGATAGATCTGACAAAAGTAACATGTCTGAACACGCTGCAGATAACATCGCTGATACAGACTACACACCTAATACCGTTAAGATATCAGATCTCAGACTTGACGTGGAGCTAGAAGGCAACCGTAGTCCCAGCAGGTCTCTTAGCTGACGCACGCGGGCTGTCTTGAGATGTACATGGGAATAGCACAGGCTGTGGAGCAGTCAAAAGCCCCTGACCGGAGAGGAACCCAGCTAATGCTTCCTTATTTCAAGACGCATTAACAAGGCAGCACAATCGAAATCGAGCAGAGTGGAGAAAAGACAGATGAATGAAAAGGTAAAGGCCCGCCCACACAGGGGTGCACAGCAACGTCTCAACCTGGATGCAAGTCACAGGTACGAAATGGTCTTTTCAACAGATTGTGCTGGGATGAAGGAAGGAAGGACGGAAGGAAGGAAGGAAGGGAGAAAGGAAGAAAGGAAGGAAAGAAGAAAGAGAGAGAGCGTAGAGGAACACTTGGAAGAAGTTTCTGTTATTTTGGTTTCTTTAAAAACACAAAATGGCGTTTGGATTAGGTTTGCGTGCCCACCCCAGCTGTGGTAGAGTTGTTTACGGTTTGGACTTGGAATGCTTGATGCAGGTGGCTATGATCTGGTTGGGTGCAGTCGCCCTGGCACGTGTAGCTTGTTTTGGGGATCGTGTGCTGCATGGGTTGATGGGAACTTTTGACTTAGGGCATAAAAGGTCTGAAGCCCCGAGAGTCGGGGTGGGTGTTGGTTGGTGGTTCGTTGGTTGGGTTGCTGTCGATAGTGTGTTAATTCCTAAAAGAACAAAGGGTGGAGAGATTGAGTTTACAGACCGTGAGCTGAGACGCCAGTCTGATTCACCGTCAGCTAGTCCTCGTCAAGCTTAGGACAGCCTGCAAGAGGCTGTGAAGATGTCTACCTTTCTCTCTTTCTATACCACGGCCGCTTGCAAAAGCGGGGAAGATTTCTTCCTATCCTTCCTTTCTCTTTCCCTAAAGTGAGGGTCAAAGATTGTAGCGTACTGCTAGAGAGGGAGAGAGAGAAAGAAGGAAGGAAGATGCGGAGGAAGAGGGAGGGGAGGTGGGGGAGGGGAGGACAAGGAGGAGGAGGAGCAAAGAGACCCAAACTTAGAGCCTTATGCAATGTTCAAAAAAGTAACTCAGAAGCTGGAGAAACAGCTCAGAGGTGGTTAAGAGCACTGGCTGTTCTTCCAGAGGGCCCGGGTTCAATTCCCAGCACCCACATGGCAGCTCACAGTTGTCTGTAATTCTAGTTCTAGGGAATTTGACACCTCTTCTGGTCTCCTTCACACACGTGATACACATATTACATGCAGGCAAAACACTCATATGATACACATATTACATGCAGGCAAAACACTCATATACATAAAATTAAAAAAAAAACAAAATACAGTAACTCAGACTCACCGAAACATTAAACCCACAGCTGCCTTTTCTAAAAGGAAGCACACCTTCATGGAATTTTTTCCTGACACAAACCTGTTGTGTCACAAAATACCTGAGGTCTGGCTAAGTTATAAATAATGGAAATCCTTGTCTTATAGTTCTGGAGGCTGGGGAGTTCAAGGTCACATGCAGTGTCTGGGGAGGGCCTGCTTCGTATCCTCCCCCTGGTGGAAACAACGTCTGAAGGGTATCCAAGATCCATAGATAAAAATTAGCCATATTCCACACACAATTAGGACATGAGATTTAAAACATTTTGCTAGCATAAAAATTAAAAACTTGTTAATAAACGTAATAAAAAAATCTCTGTCCCAAGTTGTAAAGCAACCCTGAGAGAAATGAAGGAAATGAGGAGAGAGGCTGTTTTTGTTTGGGAGACTGGATGTTAATACGTGATGTTAATAAATTGATGTCTACATTAGATGCTATACTATTGGAGTTCCCAAAGTTCTTTGTTAACAATAACATTAAAATTAATATTTCTGAGCTCCGACGAACAGCTGGCATTCCATTTTAGGGTTTTGTTTTGTTTTGTTTTGCAACCTCAGCTCCCTGGTGACTGCGTGGAAGAACATTTGGGGGTCGCAAGTTGGAGGCGTTCGTTGAAACTCTCAAGGGACTCTCAGAATTAAAGTCCTGTTCAGATGGAAGGTTCGGGAAGAAGGGAAGCAGGTCCGAGGACCCCAGTCAGGTTGAGCTGGGACGGGTCTAAGAGGTAAACAAAGAGACAAAAGTCCTCTGGACGTTGGGCGAGGGTTTAAGCAGAGACCTAGGGGCCAGCCATACGGGTAGTAGCAGCCAGAACCCCAGTGCCCCAGGACATAACACACCCATGTGCTGTGTCTGACACAGTTTACCAAGATGAAGCCCGGCTGCAGGTCCTGCCCACCCAGGTGCCCACCCGGAGCAGCTCTGAGCTCACCTGGCCCCGGGGGCATCTGCACAGCCCAAGCGGGCCTCCTCCATCACAGGTACCCTGGGAGCCAGTGTCTTCCCTCCCGAAGGCTGGCTGGTTCCAGCCCCTCTGTCTGACCCACTGGACCCGACCTGGAACGAAGCCAAATCTCACAGTTCCTCATGGAGGGAGTCCGGCCCACCCTTCCTCCGGGCACGGGATCACTGACGTGCCGGGGAATGAGACTCTTGAGACCAGCCCCATGACCCTGCGAGGTTGAATGGCGGAAGACATCTCCAGGTCTTCTGGGGGCTTCCACATGTAACTTTAGATGTTCTGTGTTCATAAATAATAAAGCGTGATGGTCATGGGAAAGAAGCGCTAGGTGTACAAACAACATCACGAATTCTGCTTCGCAGAGACTTAGATTTAAATATCGTATGTGAGCAGGTGACACGGCTCAGCCGGTGAAGGGGCCGGTGAAGGGGCTTGCTGTGCAATTCAGGTTACCCAGATTCCGCATCCAGAACCCACATAAAAACTGGAAGAAGGGACCCCACTTCACATAGTTGACCCCCGACTTCCACCTGCGTCCTCTGCCACGGTGACATAATAAATACAATTTAAAACCAACGAAGTGTGACCGATGAAATAAAATACATGTGTGTTGACACTGAATGTTTTAACAGAAGTCACATATTTCTTCACGATTAGAAGAAACACCGTAGGAAACGGGAGTTACGTGTTTGAAAGCCAGAAAGATGGCTTAGCAGATGAGGGTACCTTTGCCACCGAGGACCTACATGGCGGAAGAAGAGAGATCCAGCCGCTGAGGATTGCCCTCTGACCTGTGCACATGGGCTGGTGTGCGGAAGGCTGAGTGGACGCACGCACAGTAAATAGATCAATGGATGTTTCGAACCTTTTACAAAGAGCTACGTGTTCTTGAATGGTTCCTGTATGATATCAAGCCTCCGGACAATACTGCTCCCTTCACCTGTTGCCAGAGATCATCATGCGTTCTGCATCGGATTAAGACGTCATATCAGTTGACTTGCCTTTTTAGCGTAGGAAAAGTAATTAAATTGGGGGGTTATCCGCTTGTCATTGGCCGTGTAATTTATATACGAGGCAATGTTTTTTTGACTGTTTTGTATTGAGACAAGTGCACATTCGCTCATAGTAAGATTTATTTTCACTGTAAAAACCTAACATGCTGATTCCAAGATAAATAGACATGTAGAATGTCAAAATAACATGGAAAGCAGCAGACAGGACAGGAGACCTGAAGATGAACTGTAAACCTCTGTAGGGCTGACAAGCTGGCTCAGAGATACGGGTGCTTGCCACCAAGCCTTGACGGCCTGAGTTTGATCCCAGGGCCTGCATGAAGGAGACAACCAACTCCCACAAGTTGTCCTCTGACACACACACACACACACACATACGTGCGCATATGCGCGTGCACATCACGCACATGAGCCTCCCACACTAAACAATCAAATTTAATTTTTAAAAATGTAATCTACCATAACACACATAGTGTGGTCCAGAAATGGAGCCCAGGGCGCTGGTTCTGATCCAAGAGTCCACAGCAACTCAACTGGGGAAGGAAAAGATGGTAAATGGAGCCTCTGGTTAATCCTGTGGAGAAAAGGCCACCTCACCCTGTCCATGAAGGACAAGAAAGACTGTATCACACACTTCAGTGTAAGGCTAATTATCTGAAAACTCCTGGAAGGAGACACAAGAGACACAGACTACTGTGATCTCAAAAGAAGCATGAAGAACTGATCTCTATGCAGCTTTAAAAATTAGAAATGGTGAGGGGCGGGGTCAGGGCTGTGATGGGCGGGGTCGGTGCTATGAGGGGCGGGGTCAGGGCGGTGAGAGGCGGGGTCAGTGCTGTGAGGGGCAGAAGCAGGGCAGTGAGGGGGCGGGGAGTGAAGGGTTTAGGCAGGAGCTTCAGAGTTCCAAGGGTAGCCTAGGCTCCATGAGACCATCTCTCAAAAAAAAAAAAAAAAAAAAATATATATATATATATATATATATATATATATATATATAAAAATAGTTTTGTCTTTTTTTTTAACCATGGGATCTGGAAGGATGGCTCAGCAGTTAAGAGCACTGGCTGGTCTTCCAGAGGACCTAGGTTTAATACCCAGCACCCACATGGCAGCTCACCACTGTCTGTAACAGCAGTTCCAGGGGGACCCGACGCCCTCTGCTCCACAGCCACCGCGGTATACAGATTCTGGGAACTGAACCCAGGTCCTCTGCAGTATCAGCAAATGCTCTTCCCTGCTGAGCCACCTCTCCATCCCCTTGGTACTTTTCTAGAAAGCTAAATATATACTCACCTGATGACCCGGCAGTTTTTCCCATAGGTATTAACTGCAGAGAAATGAGAACATATGTCCACAAAAAAAAAAAAATATTCACAGCAGCTTTGTTCATGCTAGACTGAAATGGGAAACTATCCAAACATCTACAGTGAAAAGAACAGGCAAAGGAGAAAAGAAAAGACAAGAAACAATATGGTGTGCTCAAGTAAATAACAGAAATAACAGGACGTGAACTTCCACTGTGGGCAGCAAGCTGGTTGAACGTGTCACAAGCTTTGAGGACACAGGACACACTGTGATTCCGTTAAGGTGATGTCTGGGGACAGGTGACGCTCACCTGCAGCCTCCCAGAGCTCTTGAGTGTGGCTGGGAAGGGGGTTGGGGTTCCCTCAGAGTGTCGAGGTGCTCCTGTCCCAACTGGGTTTCTCGTCCTAGGTGATTCTACAGAACTTCACATTTAAGATCTGTATTTCCCCAGGAGAAAATTAAACCTCACTGAATCTTTAGGAGAGAGAGAAAGAGAAAGCCCTGACAGGAAAGACTGTGGAACCTGATTGTACTGGTTCTTTGGCCTCGTCTAGCTTCAGTGTTTCCTGGCTCAATGAGATCCATATCCAGCAGGGTCTGTCTAGGTCTTTTTGTCTGTTTGTTTTTAATTATTTTATGTTATGATATGTATGTGTGTCTGTGTGTGTGTGTGTGGACTGTGTACATGCTCAATACCTGTAGAGGTCAGAAGATTCCCAGGGACTGGAGTTACAGATGGTTGTGAGCAGCCATGTGGGTGCTGGGAATCGAACCCGGGTCTTTAGAAAGAGCAGTCTGTGCTCCTAACCACTGAACCAGCCCTGTCTTCCTAGGTCTTAATTTCCACACGTATCCTTGAGTGACTGATGGAACTATCTCTGGGCATCGGCCACTGGAAGTTTTTTTACGGCTTCCTTCGTTTGCAGCTCAAGTTTTCCCTTGTTGAAAATATCACATCACACGAGTTGTCAGTTGAAAGAAACGAGTAAAATCTGGAGAGCTCAGCCATGCTCAGACAGAACACACATCTCTGAAGAGACACACATAACGACAGCGCGATCCCGCTTAAACATGCCAAACCGTGTCAGAGAGGTTTCAGAACAGCCCGTCCGGCCGACGAAAGCTAGACAGGGCCAAGTTCACAGTCCAGGGTGGAAGGGATTTTGTGGGAAATGAGCAAAACTGGGGGAAATCTAAATATTCAGAAGCAGATGCATGGATGACTTCACTTCCAAGGAGAACAGATTCCAGGGCTCACAGTAGGTGGGGGAGCTTCATGGGGGTTAGAATCAATCTCTCTCTCTCTCTCTCTCCTACTCTCTCTCTCACTCTGGCTCTTGCCTTCACTCTCTCTAGCTCTCTCTCTCCTCTCTCTCGCCTGCTCTCACTCTCACTCTCTCTGGCTTACTTTATTTTCTCCAAAATGTACTCACAGTCACTAAACTGTTCACTTACCATACTGAGGCTTTTCGACGCGTGTTTTAGCAAAATGAAACGGAAGACGGCCCTGGTTGCCAGCACGTCCCGAGGGACCGCTCTCTACGGGAGGGCCTGCTCCTCCTGTCCTTCCAGAAAGCGTGCGGGAATCAGCTCGGAACGGTTCCCACCGGAGGACGTGTCTGGCGTCCGTCCTGAAAACGGCAGTCCGTTCTCTTCAGCGCTGGCTCCGTCTTCCAGAGAGCCACAGGACGCACGGCCGTGGAGGTTGCCCTCCCTTCCAGATTCTTTTTGAATCATCTCTTGCCATCCGTCCAAGTGACAGCTCTCGCTTCACTCACCGCCCGTCCGCCTCGACGCCAACGGTACGGACCCACGGTTCTCCGGGAAAGCTGTGTGTTTGTGTAGAAGGTTGATTTAAGTATGAATTTCGTGGCGCGGACGATTTACGGTGTCTCGCCTGTCTCAGAAAAGGATAGATACTGCGTTGAACTTGATAAGCCGCCTACTGTTCCACGTACAGTCTCGGACCCGCCGCATAAGCAACACTGAAATGGGACATATTTGGCGCAGCGTATTTTGGTGCTCAGAGCTGTATTCTTACAGTTTGGGGATAAATATCGAATCAGATGATTCTAGATGGTATTAAATAAGGGTATCTCACCGTTCACGTGAGTGTCTCTGTGAGAAAGCAGAAAAGGGCTGTTGTCTCTTTTTTTCTTTCAGGGTGGTAAAATGTTCTCTCCTTTGTTTCTGACTTCTCTACAGATAATTCCTATTCATGGTGGAGTGGGCTGCTCGTGAGAATCAAGTTTTTCTCCCCCCCCCCCAACGGAGACCTCAGATAATTCCCTTTTCTTTTGGAATTTTATGTTCCATTTTCCAAAAAAAAAAAAAAAAAAAAAAAAGATGTATTTACTTTTATTAATGCGAGTGTGTATGCGCCTGCTTGTTGGTATGTGCGCCACGTGGGTGCAATGCCCGCCGAGGCCAGGAGAGGGCGTCTGATCACCGGGAATCGGAGTTAGAAGCAGTTGTGAGCTGCCTGCTGTGGCTTTTGGGAACTCAATGTGGGTCCCTCACAGTAAGTGCTCCTAACTGCTGAGCGTGAGAATTCAGAGGCAAGCAGATTTATGAGTTCAAGGCCAGCCTGGCCTATAGAGCAAGTTCTAAGGCAGCCAGGGCTACACAGAGAAACCCTATTTTTTAAAAAAAAATCCCAGCTGGTGGGGATGGCGCACGTCTTTAATCCCAGCATTTGAGAGGCAGGGGCAGGCGGATCTTGAGTTCGAGGCCAGCCTGGTCTACACAGCGAGAACAACCAGACTTACAGAGAAACTCTGTCTTGGAAAAAACAGAAAAACAAAAAACTCTGCGTGAGAGTGTGTGTGTGTGTGTGTGTGTGTGTGTGAGAGAGATGTATTGCTCCCATATGTAGATGCAAGTGTGCCACTGTACACTCGTAGAGTTAAAGGAAAACCTCACCGTCCAGCTTGTTTGAGGTAGGGTCTCTTGTTGTCTGCTATTACATACACACACCACCTAGCTGGCCCCAGAACTCCCGGCAATCCTCCTGTCTCTGCCTCCATCTTGCCACACGAGTGCTGAGATCACAGATCACACATCTGGCTGTTCATGGGTTCTGGGGATACAAATCCAGGTCCCTGTGCTCTCAAACATTTTACCCACTGAGCTGTCTTCCAGCAGCTTGGCTTCCATTCTCATGGCTCACGAGTAACATCTCCCTCCAAGGACAACCTCGTCAGCCCGTGGGAAAGCATGTCCTTACACAGGAGAAGAACACGAGATTTTCCACAGTCCTTCAGATCGTATCAGGGACCCAGAGGTTTCTGCGTGCCGTGTTTGTTGGCTCCGTGGGCTTTGGAAGCAGAGCCTGGGTTTGAGCCCACCTTTGTCCCTAGCTGAGTGGGGCCGTTCAAGTCTCAGAGTGTCTGTTTTTAGAACAGGGCTCATCACGCCCTCCCCCTGCTTATTGCAGTGATTGACAGCCAACGCGTGGGTTGCCTCTGGCTGTGAGGTCCGAAACTATCAATGTGTGCGTCAGCCGGTGTCCTTAGTTTTTAAACGCTGACCGCTCTGAGCACACAGTCGGTACTAGAGTCGTATTCCCAGAGTCGTATTCTGGGAACCCACAGAGACTCTGAACTCACCGCATCCAAACCCCAATCCACCACTCCCTGCTAGCCCACACCCCCCTCATCACCTTACCGTTTCTCCCCCTGACTCCCAAGTCCCCAAATCCACAGACTTCTTCCTCCTTCCGTGTAACCCCAGGCACACGCCCTGGAGCCCTGGACCAAGGCTCTCCTGTTCTAGGATCACCTGGTGGCTGTCTCCCTCTCCGTCTACCCCGCCTTGGACTGCTGAGACGCACAACCCTGAAGGCGTGCCCTGGCACAGCACTGGTGAGCTGTTCTGTGGCCAGTTAGCAACCGTGACTCCCTTCCATCTCGTGGTCAGATCATCACAGATCACAGATCACTGGCCGGGACTGTCCCTTCCAGTCGCTGTCTTCCCTGGTGTCTGGTGCACGTGTGTGCACGCGTGCACACACCCTCACTTTTCTGCCTCAGGGCCTTTGTCCCTGTGACTTAATGCCCCAATCCATCCTTCCCCTTTTTCTATGCTCAGAGCTTCATTTTTTTTACTCCAGGATGTACCTCCCAGCACCCCGACTTTAGGACAGTGAACCCACCCAGGCAATGTCAAGGCACGCTTGCCCGTAACTGGTACCCGCCATACAAGCTGAAGTGCCGTGGGTAGGAAAAAACAGAACCCCATGTTGGAGGATGATCGTGACTGTCAAGATGGCCGAATCCCAGGTGGGAAACATCTTCCAAAATAAACACTTATGTGGACGCCCGCCTCGCCTGCAAGGAAGACGCCGCACACAGGATTCTTCTGGTTCACGCTTTATTGAGGACTGTAGCTTGATTGAGTGTTGACAGCGAAAGACCCTGAATGTGTGAGGCACCCTGCTTATATTGGCAACATGACCATCAACGATTGGATGCATGTCCAGAACCTCATTAGCATAGGGGGAGGCGGCAAACAACGTGACCATCAACGATTGGATGCATGTCCAGAACCTCATTAGCATAGGGGGAGGCGGCAAGCAACGTGACCATCAACAATTGGATGCATGTCCAGAACCTCATTAGCATAGGCGGCAAGGATTACTCAACTTGCACCTGCGCTGTTACTTGTTTACTAAGAACCCGGAAACAGGAAACCGGCACCATCTTATAATGGCGTTTCAACTCGGCTCCCAACATCTCCCCCTTTTATATTAAATTGAGGACAAAGGAACATGCTAAGTCACCGATCAACCCCCTCCATCTACGGAGGTGAGGATCAAGGAAGTTAAGCATGTCCTAAATACCCAGGTTACCTTATCTCGTGCAATGAGGAGAACCTCTGAGATGTGCAAAGGCTAACCTTGGGTCGAATAAGGGATGTGCCTATTCTTGGTGCAATGGGAACAAGCCCTCAGGGTGCAAAGGCCACATACCCAAAATTGTCTTGAAAGAAAACATGTGGGGGAGATGGACTTCTGTCTCCTTGGCTCACACAGCTTAACTATTAATAAGAGGGTTGGACAATACATATCAACCATCGACCCAACAATTAAGCGTTGCTAACCAGGCCGCAGGGGAATGTCCCACATCAAGGGCAGCAAATGCTTGAATAATACAGAAGCAATCATCATAATACCCATAGTTCCCCGACCTGCCCATTCCTTGAGATACATGGTAGCATCCTTAATCCAATCCCAGAGTCCTGCTACCATGGATAAGTCCACACGAGTTGAATTGACATGTGCAATGGCCAGTCTTAGGTCCCTCATAGTAGCATCAAATTGTGATGACCAATCCGTCTTGAGATATTGAGAAAGTTCCCGTGACAAATTTGCAGCAACAGTATAATTATGATATTGAACAGATGTCACACAAAAACCAAGCATCCTCCATTCACAACCTAATTGAGCCAATTGCCATAGTACAATTTTTCCCTATACCGCTATTTTGAGACTCATAAGGCAAATAGGCAAGATCAAGACTAGAGTTCGTCATGCATCACCGGCATTGGTTTGGGGAGTGTTGTTAGTATTCCCCATCGTTGTTCTGTGCGTATCGAGGGCCACTTTATCAGGATCATCTGTAGAGCTAGTAGCGTTTTCAAGATCTTCATCTTGTTCTTGATCTTTTTCAGGCTCTAAGGGCTGTTTCACCGTCCTCGTCAGACGAGCAGGCACCCAAATGGGATTTTCTTGATCCTGAGGAAAAACACAAACAGCTCCCCTGGATCTTATTAAAACTTGATCCGGGCCCTTCCATTGATTAGACAATACATCTTTCCACTTGACATTTTCTAGTGGAGGTTGTGTAGACATAGCATGTCTATCTGCTGCAGATCTTCCAGCAGCATCCAAATTCAAAAAATTTAAGGTAAATAATATAAGGGAAATGGTACTTTTAGGTCCCATACTGGGGCCGCCTATTCCCCCTTTTTGTTTTTGTAGATAAACCTTGAGAGTGCCATTAGCACGTTCCACAATTCCTTGTGCTTGTGGATTATAAGGCAGCCCAGTGTGGTGTGTAACGCCGAGGCGTTGACAAAATTGTTGAAAGGATTTAGAGGTATAAGCAGGACCATTGTCCGTTTTTAAGAGTCTGGGTTTACCCCAGGCTGCCCAAGCTTCAAGACAATGAGTGATTACATGAGAGACCTTTTCTCCAGCTAAGGGAGTGGCATGAATTATGCCTGAACATGTATCCACAGAAACATGTACATATTTAAGTTTTCCAAGAGAATTAACATGAGTCACATCCATTTGCCAGACATGAAGGGGTCTAAGACCACGTGGATTTACACCAAAAGATGGTGTGGTCCTAAACTCAGCACAATTTGGACATTGTAAGACAATGTCTCTAGCCTCAGCACGAGAGATCTTAAATTTTAATCTTAAAGTTTGTGCTGGGACATGATATAGTTTATGAAATTCATTGGCTGCAACAGATGTATTACTTACCCATAGTATTTGTCTCGTGGCCTTATCTGCAATAGAATTAGCTCTGACCATAGGTCCTGGTAACAGAGAGTGAGCCCGTATATGTTGTATAAAAAATGGGTAATGTCTATTTCTAATATTACATTGAATGTCTCTAAAGATATGTGCCACAGTGCTCTTGTCATTAATTGGGCCAACTACTTCAAGTTGTCTTACAGCATTAACTACATAGTGAGAATCTGAAATTATGTTAATGGGATTTTGAAATTGTTTGAGCACTAGGGCGACTACAGCACACTCTACCAACTGTGGAGATTGTAAGTCAAATTGAACTTGTACTGGTTTATTACTAATCACATAACTGCCAATACCAGTACTAGAACCATCAGTATAAATATCAAGTGCACCTTGTATAGGCCTAGTTTGAGTAATCTTTGGAAATATGAAACTGTTATTAAGAGTGAACTGTAATAACGGATGTTTGGGGTAGTGATTATCAATTTGTCCTGGAAAAATACATTTAAGTATTGCCCAAGAATCAATAGCGGCACACAGAGTTTGTATTTGCATAGGTGTATAAGGACATACAAGGGTACTAGGGTATTTTCCAAAATGTGTTATAGCTAATTGTAATCCTTTTAGAGCCAAATCTGCTACACTAGTAGGGTAATGTCCTAGAATCTTACCAGGTGACACATGTGGATGGATCCATAATAATGGTCCATCTTGCCATAAAGCTGCAGTTGGCAATACTGGCGATGGAATAACACACAGGAAGAATGGTTGATCCTCCTTAATCCTAGTAAGTTGAGAGCATTGTATTGCTTGTTCTACTTTATCAAGCACTTTTGCTACTTCTGGAGTTAAATGTCTTTTAGACGTTATATTTGACTCTCCTTCCAGGATTTGAAATAACGGCTTTAGTTCTGTTGTGGTTAGTTTTAAAAATGGCCTAATCCAATTAATATCTCCTAATAATTTTTGAAAATCATTTAATGTATTTAGAGTATCTCTCCGAATTGTAACCTTTTGAGGACTAATAGTATATGGGCTAATCTTTGTTCCTAAGAAATTACCTACTGTTCCTTCCTGTACTTTTTCAGGAGCTATAAACAATCCTTTATTCTGTAAGGCCTTTGTTAAGAAGGTAAAAGCTTCTTGTAGCATAACAGTATTATTGCTGCACAATAGGATGTCATCCATATAATGGCACATCTTTAATTTTGGATAAGCTTTTCTAACTGGATTAAGTGCAGCAGCGACATACAGCTGACACATAGTTGGACTATTAGCCATTCCTTGAGGAAGCACCTTCCATTGAAACCGACGGTCAGGTTCTTCATGATTTATAGATGGAAGTGTGAATGCAAACCTACATCTATCTTTTGGATTTAAAGGAATGGAGAAGAAACAGTCCTTGATATCCACAATTATAATATCCCAATTTTGAGGCAAGGCTGACAATAATGGTAATCCCTTTTGTATAGCTCCCATCACCTGCATTTGACTATTAATTGTTCTTAAATCATGTAATAGTCTCCATTTTCCTGATTTCTTTTTTATGACAAAAATAGGAGTATTCCAGGGTGATTGTGAAACTTCTAGATGCCCTAACATTAACTGTTTTTCTACCAACTCCTTTGCAGCATCCAATTTTTCGGAGGTTAAGGGCCATTGAGGAACCCACACAGGTTCCTCCGTTAACCAGGGTATAGGTAATGTATCCTCAATGGCCCCTAGGAAAAACCCAAACCTTGTCTATTAGATTTTTGATGTATCTTTATAGGCTCTGTCCTCCCTTGTAGCCTTTTACCTAACCCTTTACCAGGAATACATCCCATACTTTTCATCATGTGTTGACTTTGATGAGAGTAGTCGTTGGTAAGCTTAAAATTAAGCTGTTTTAATAAATCTCGTCCCCAAAGATTGACCGGTAAAGGTAGAACATAAGGCGTGAAAGTACCAGTCCGACCTTCTTCATCTTCCCATTTCAAAGGATGTGCACTAATAGTAGGTGATGACTCATATCCAAGCCCTTGAAGGGTTTGAGATGATTGATTAAGAGGCCATGCTTTTGGCCACCATTTAGAGGAAATGATACTAGTGTCAGCACCAGTATCCAGTATTCCCGAAAAATCTTTTCCTTGTATGGTGATGTTCAATGTAGGGCGTTCAGTTAGATCTAAGGAAACATAGGCACAATTTCCACCTGTAGACCCAAAACCCTGTTCTCCTCTGGCTACATCTTTACTAGGAAACAGTGAATGTAAGCTGGGCAAGACTAAAAGCTGTGCAACGCGGTCTCCAGGGGAGATAGATGCTACACCTCGGGGGGAGGAGCACAGAATCTTAACTTGACCTTCATAGTCAGAATCAATTACTCCTGGGTGGACAATTAACCCTTTTAGAGTAGAGGAAGATCTTCCCAGCACAAGTCCTACTGAATTTGGTGGTAGCGGTCCCTTAAAATCTGAGGGTACAGGCTGACAACCCATTTGAGGGGTCAATACTGTGCGGGCGGTGGCACAGAGGTCCAGTCCTGCGGAACCTGAAGTAGCTCTCCTTGGTGTCCCGGAGGTCTCATTGATATTTGTGAACCTTGTAGGACCCCATACATTTGAGGGCCCTGAGGTCGGGGGCCCTTCTGCCCGTTTTTTGTCTGATCAGGCTTTGTTTGTGTAATAGGCTTGCCATTAATGTCCTTAACTGAGCGACATTCATTAGCCCAATGTTTTCCTTTTCTGCACTTTGGACAGATGTTAGGTGTCTTTACTCCTGAAGTTTTTTGTCTTTCCTGTCTACACTGTCTCTGTATATGTCCTCTCTTTCCACATTTAAAACAGGTAATATTACTATCTTTTTGTGCTGTGAGCACTGCTGCAGCTATGCCTGCATTGGAAAGCGGACCACCAATCTCTCGACAAGCTTTCATCCAGGCATTAAGCCCTTTTCCTTTCCGTGGAATAATAGCATTTTTACATTCTTTGGTACACTGTTCATAAATGAGTTGTTCTATTAAGGGCATTGCTGTATCTGGGTCACCGAAAATCCTTTCTGCAGCTTCCATCATTCTTGCTACAAAATCTGAAAAAGGCTCATTCATGCCTTGAATGATCTTAGTTAGGTTTCCTGATACTTCACCTTTATTAGGAATGCTCTTCCATGCCCTAATAGCGATTTTATTTATTTGTTCGTAAACCTGTACTGGATACACTGTTTGATTTGCGCTCCATTGACCCTGTCCGGTCAGCATGTCATAATTCCAGTGTGGTTGCCCTTGAGTTGCATTAGCTCTTGCTTGGGCACCACAAGCATCTTGGAAAATAGATTTCCAGTCCAGATATTGACCCATGGTAAGGCAAGCCTTTACTGTATTATACCAATCTGTAGGAGTCATAGCTAAGTGTGCCAACCTCTCTACTTGTGCCTGTGTGAAAGAGGCATTAATACCATAAGTTCTAACGGACTCTGCAAGATCTTTAAGTTGTTTATGATCAAGAGGTTGATGATATCTTTGTTGAATATTATCTTCAAATACTGGAAAAGCTTGAACAATCTTTCTCCTACCCTTGTCTGTTAAAAAGGAAGTTTTTCCTATTGAAGTTTTTGAGGTTTTATCTCTCTGTTTTTTCTTAGCCTTTGGCAAGTTAAGAAGAGGGGGCGCAGAGGGAGCCGCCGGAGCGTATGGCTCAGGACGGTAACGTTCTTCCTCATAGCGCGCAGCTTTCTCTTCTAGTTCTGTTTGTTCCTCTGTATCCAGTGTCTCTTCTGACCCCGAAGTTTCTGAGTCTGTGGTTTCTGAGTCAGAAGAGGAACTACTAGCCTCATCACTGGTTATTGTTAAATTTTCAAATTCTGCTAATACTGGGTATACCCTTTTCTGACTATTTATTTGTTTCTTTTTTTCTTTTTTCTCTTTTTCTACCCTTTTTATATCTTTTTTAGGCCTCTTCCTCTTTTCTGTTTCTGACATGCTGTCTTGATGTTTTGCTAATATTCGCTGTCCTTCCCTTACCCTCTCTTGACATCGCTTATTAACCATACACCATAATGGCCATGTACCGGCACGGAAACTTCCCTTTTCCTTTTCTCTCTGCAATTCTCCTTCTAGTTTACCCCAAGAAGGGATTGTAAGAGACCCGGTGGTTACTGGGCGATGACAATTTAAACAAAGGCAACAAGCAAGAACAACAATAATCATACTAGCAAAAATGACCGCGCCTAGTGCAGGGTCAATCTCACAAAACAGCATACCTCTCAGAAAGAGTCTGGATCCACTTTCGTCCCGCGCTCCAGTTCTGAATCCTCCTGAAAACAGGGGTCTCCGCCGGTGCTCAGCTGATGGTCAGGTTCCCGGGTTTCGGCACCAAAAGTGGACGCCCGCCTCGCCTGCAAGGAAGACGCCGCACACAGGATTCTTCTGGTTCACGCTTTATTGAGGACTGTAGCTTGATTGAGTGTTGACAGCGAAAGACCCTGAATGTGTGAGGCACCCTGCTTATATTGGCAACATGACCATCAACGATTGGATGCATGTCCAGAACCTCATTAGCATAGGGGGAGGCGGCAAACAACGTGACCATCAACGATTGGATGCATGTCCAGAACCTCATTAGCATAGGGGGAGGCGGCAAGCAACGTGACCATCAACAATTGGATGCATGTCCAGAACCTCATTAGCATAGGCGGCAAGGATTACTCAACTTGCACCTGCGCTGTTACTTGTTTACTAAGAACCCGGAAACAGGAAACCGGCACCATCTTATAATGGCGTTTCAACTCGGCTCCCAACACACTTACCCAATCATCCCCCAGGCTGTCGTGGTCTTCAGAAACGAGGGGTGGGGTGCTGAGAAACCGCCACAGACAATAGGATCCTACGGATGGGGCCTGGACTGGGGACCCGGCACAGCATGAGGACATAGGGCACAAGCCCAGGGAACTTGGATCAACTCCGGTTCATCATAATTGTACCATCAAGGACTCATCACTTGAAGCTAATAGTCCATGTGCGTGTTATATATGACAGAGGGGTCTGTGTGCCTAAGGGACACGGGGAACTTTCTGCAACGTACTTTAAATTTTTCTGCAAACCGAAACCTTCACTAAGATAAAGTTTACTTCTGTAAGTTGCCAATAAAAAACTTTTGAAGCTCATTTGGGTGATATTTGTCTGTCATCCTGGCAACTGGGCAGTAAAGGCGGGAGGATCAGGAGTTCATGGCCAGCCTGGGCTACAAAAGACTCGGTCCCAAAATAAAACAAAGTCAGAGACAGTGCAGAACTTCTGGGAGTCAGTTCTCTCCATTCCACGCTGTGGGATCCCGGTATTGAACTCGGCATGGCAGCAAGTGACTTTACCCCCTGGGCTACCTTACCAGCCATATTTATGTATGTATGTATTTGTGTGTGGTGTACGTGTTCCTGTGTGCACATGCGTACGCATGTGGAGGTCAGAGGTCGGCATTTGGTGTCTTTTGATGACCCTATGTTTTGAGAGAGGGCCTCTCACTGAGCCTGCAGATGGCCTATTACATAGTCAGTCTGGACAGCCAGTCCTAGGGCTCCCCGGTGTCACCCGGCGCGGGGACCACAGGAGGGATCACTGAGCTCTGCTTTTCACGGGGTGTTCGGGATCTGAACTCAGGCCTTCCTGGTTATGCAGCAAGCCCTTTATTGGCTGAGCCATCTCTCCGGGTGCCCTCGTGTCGGTTTTTAAAAAGGTGAGTTCCAGCATGATATCCACTCTGCCTGGGTGGGACTCTCCACAGCCCTGACTTTGATCTTGGCCAACTTACTACCTGGGTCTCATTGCCTTCATCTGTGTGTGTGTGTGTGTGTGTGTGTGTGTGTGTGTGTGTGTGTATCATGTGAAGGCCTTAGGCCAGGATCAGCACTGGCTATGCTGATATTGTTACAAACTGAAGGACTTCACAGGTGCCTCCCTCCTGCCACTTACAAAGGTCTGGGGGTGGGGTGGGGTCCTGCCCGGGACTAACCAGGAGAAAACTTGTGAACTTAAGTCTCACATCATCCCACTCCGATCCCGCATCCCGATGATTGCGAAAGCCTACCACCGACTCCCATCACCAGGTAACAGAAATCTCTCCTGGGAAGGTCCCGGAAGGGTGGACAAGGGACAGCTCCACAGGCCGGGACTCTCTGCCTTGCTTTGAGAGCCTGCAGCAGCACTGAGGCGGTGCGCCTCCTAGTGGCACCTGCGAGCATGGCCAGGGCCGGAGACGCCCCGCTGGAGCTTCCAGCTACTCTTTGCAGGGAGCCCCAAAGGCGGCTTTCAAATCGTAATTGTTGTGAAATAGGTAGCTGTTGCTTAGCTAGGTTAAAGGATGTATGCATATTCCTTTTACTTCTGCGAAGTGGTGATTACTTCCCTTTTACAACTGAGGGAACGGAAAAGGCAACTAAGTGGCCCGATTTCCCAGCAGGTAGGAACAGCCGGGGGTCTGCGGCTGCAAACATCAGGTAGACTCTACCTTCTGGTCTTGCATGCTGTTTGGGAAGCATCTGCAGATTCCATTAAGCCTTCAGCACTGGTCCAGGCTTTCCCAATAGTTGTGCCCCCACAAAGGCTGCCTCCAGCCTCTGACGCTGCCTCCCAGTCCCCCCACATCCCCCCACTGTCCCACCCCCACCCCTGCCTAGGCCTCCAAGACAAGGAAGTGGAACCTTGGGGCTCCTTCTCACGGGCATTGTAGGTCTTGGATCAATAATCTTTCTTGCCTCAAAATGTACCCTACTGCGTGCAGGAAACAACATTGACGATGTCATAATAAATAGGAAAAACAGAGACTAACTTTAGCAATCCAGTGCCCTTGTTCTTGCTGAACTAGAAGCAGCCTCTCTTGATTGAGTCCCACGGCACAGAGTGTGGGGACACTTCTGGAAAGTTCTGTACAACTGCTCCTCCCCCGCCCCAGGGCTGGGGGCCTTGCACATAGGAAAGAAGTGGCCATTCCCAGTTGAGGGCCACAGATGAGGTTACTTGGACTAGAGGCGGGCTAGCTGCAGGTGGCTGAGAGAGTATCTTCCTGAGATTTAACACAGGACAGGGCCCAGGGAGTTATGGCGGATTCCCTCAAAGGGCTGATCCTAATTCCAGAGAGACAAACCTCTCCTAGGGCTCAGGAGGCAGAGGCAGGAGGGTCTCTGTGAGTTCGAGGCCAGCCTGGTCTACAGAGTGAGTTCCAGGACAACCAGGGTTACAACAGAGAAACTGTGTCTCAAAAAAAACAAACAAAAACAAAAACAAACAAACAAACAAACAAGAAACAAAAATCGGACATATTGGGTGATGAAGAAAGAGGCGGCCAACAGACACATGGGTCATGAAAGAGAAAATAAATCTAATTTTTATCTAGTTTCGGCTCCATTGTAGTTTTGTTTTTCGTTTTTCCTATGATGGATAAATGCATAAAAAATGTCACTGACAGTGAAACGGCCTCAGAACGGCCGTTCTAAGTACAGAGATGTCCGCTAGGACAGACAGAACATGGAACCAGCAGGCCACGGGTCAGAGGACCGCCTGAAACTCGAGTTGATGCCTTTATTTGTGAGTTAATCGGAATAAGGCGATTTTTTTTTTTTTTAAGTAGAGAGAGATTCCAGAGTGAAGGGTGGAGCGGGGCTGGGTGGGAGGGAGGAAATCCCGCATCCCTCCTTCCCAGCAGGAATTAACCACCAGCCCACTGAGGGACAAGGAACTTTCTACGGGAGCTCTCAGGCTTTGTGACCGTGACCTTGTGCCTGCGTCTGGGGCCTGAGCTGTGAGTCTTGGCATCCGTGAACCTGTGTATGTGTTTCCTGGCAGTCTTCAAATACCCAAATACCTGTTTGTCTTTCCAGTCAGATGTCTGTGTGTGTGCCTGGGGATGTGTTTGGGCTTTTCATCCCGTGGGCTTTGGTCTGTGGGTGCTTTCCCAGGTGGATCTCCGTTTTCATGGAAGGTCACCCTGCACCTGCGTCTCTCTGTCGTCTGTCCACGTGTGTGTGTCTCTGCAGGTATGTGTTCCTGTCCCGGGGTGTGTGTGGCTGCGTGTTTGTGGTCTGGGGTGGGTGGAGCTGCCTGGGTGTGCCCCTGCTGTTCCAGGCCGGGCTAAAATAATCCATTTACCTTTGCCCACGGAAACCAAAGTCCTACCTCGGGAGTTCACCCCACCCATATCCACCTCCTGGCACTGGGCGGCCAGCCGTGATGTGAGGTGTCGCCTGCATCCGCTGTCTCCTGTAGATCTCCAGCCTCCCATATGTGGGGTTGGGATAGAGGGGGTGTCCAGAAGTCCTGCTTTCATGCCCCTCCCCCACAGCTGGGATGGCTCTTCTTGCGCCCCTATGGTCATACTTCTAACCTTCTAGCCAGCAACTATGGCTCCCAAACCCTTTCTTCTCCAATCTAGGAATACCTTGGGGATACTCTTTTGAAGTCCTTACCACCACCACCCCACCCACCTTCCACCCTCCCACCAACTTCAGGGAGAGATAGACTGCTTTCTTCCTGAAGAAGCAGGCTGCCTCCTGCCTCCGTATCTGAGGACTGTTTGAGATCCACCAAAGAGGAAAAGCTTTTGTGGTCAATGGACCAGAGCTAGGTGGCAGCAGGGAGACTCTTGGAATCTGCCAGTCCCCTCTCAAAGCCATTGTAGGTCTCAGGGAAGGAGCTCAGGAGACTTGCAGAGTGGTTCCCCACCCCCACCCCCACCTCACCCCACCCCTAAAGGTATCACAGTGTAGCCCTGGCCTGGAACTCACAGAGATCCTTCTCCCTCTGCCTCCTGCGTGCTGGGGTTAAAGGTGTGCTTCACCACGCTCAACTAGAGGGCTTTTTCAATTTTAGCTCTTCTATCCCTTTATTCAAAGCTGTGTCATCATGGACAAATGGCTTTATCGTCCCTTTGCCTCAGTTTTCTATAAAAGGAGTGTATCTAGGACTCCAGAGAGTTGTGGAGTTAGCTGAAATGTTGCCAGTGGGCTGCCACGCTGATGTACTGTTCATGTCAGGGGCTGCACAGACCCTCCTGCCTCATCTGTCCACACGAGCTTGTGGGCCCACCCCTGGGTGATCAGGACTTCCTGCAAGAAGCCTAGGGCCAGAGGCCAGGGTCCCTTCTGTTTCCTTCTGTTCCCTCTAGTTTGTTCCATGTTCCCCAATGAGACAGCTAACATCCGAATTCCCCATCTCACAGACGACAGTGATAGAGACCGCTAAGCAGCTCTTTCAAGGTCACATGCGTGAGAAGAACCAAGTTTACACTGAGCCAAATGCCAAACCCTTGGCCTGGCTCACCACATCCTAAGATGAGCCACCCTTCCGGATTCCATGAAAAGAGTTCTGTCCTAGGCCATGAAGAGAAAAGTAGAACCAATCATGATCCTAACTCATTCCCAAATACCCACAACTGTAACTCCCCACCTACACCCCCCCGACCCCGTCCACAGGACTTGGGTGTTAGAGATTTTTCTTATCCCCCCCCACCCCCACCTCTTTGAGACAGAATCAAAAGCAAAAGCTGATTTATTCCCAAGCAAAGAAGGGCACGAAGGTTTATTTTCTTTATTTTTGGAAAGAAAATTCGGTGGACTCGGCTTTTGGCGGACGGGTTTTCCGGAGCCCTAGATCCTACGTTCTTCAAGGACCCCCCTTTGAGAGGCCCCCATCTCGGCCGCGGCCGCACAGCGGTGGGGTACCTCCCTGGTAGGGCCCCCAGGGCCCCGCCCCCGGCCTCCAGGCCCCGCCCCGTAGCGCGTGAGGCCCCGCCCCGGCCCGCTGACTCCAGGGCGAGCGCGCGGCGGCGCTGGGCGTTGTGGCCGGCGGCGGGGTGGGCCAGGGCGCCGAGCCGCGGGGAGCGGCGGGACGCTCGAGAGGAGCGCGCACCCCACTCGGACGGGCTGCTCGGCGCGGCCGCTGCGAGCGCCGCTGAGCGCACTCCGCGGAGATCGCGCAACTTCGGAGCAGGGCGCGGACGGCGCTCGCAGCCCGGGAGCGCGGGGAGGGCGCACCGGAGTCGGCATCCCCAGCGGCGTCCGAGTCCCGGAGCGCTCGGAGCAGCCGGGCGGCCTCCCGGCGCTGCGTGGCCGCTGCTGCGCCCACGGAGGGCACGGGCTGGCGCTTCCGGGCGCCCGTAAGGACGGCGAGGCGGCGGAGGCGAAGGCGGCGAGGCTGGGGCCCGGGAAAGAGCCCCGAGGGAGAGGCGCCCGGGCCGGGCAACAGGAGCATGAGGGCCCGGAGCGGGGCGCGGGGCGCGCTGCTGCTGGCGCTGCTGTTCTGCTGGGACCCGACGCTGAGCCTGGCAGGTAGGACGAGAGGCCGGGGGTCGCGGGGACGCGGGGATCCGGGGATGCGGGGCTGGCGCGCCCCAGCGTCCAGCCGCAAGTTCGGGTGGCTCTTGGCTCTTGGAGAGCGGAGATCGCTGCTCTCCGGGAACGAGGGGGGCGCGCCCCAGTTAAAGGCAGCTTCAGTGCCCGGGAGAGGGGCACAGACGCGTTGCCACCTCGGGGTGCCACGTAAGCCCGAAGCTCCCCGCTCTGCCTCCAACCACGGGATGGTTGCTTGTCCGTGGCGATGGAGTCTGAGTCGCTTCCCGCGGACCCCCGGACCGCCACCGACCAACTCTTAACTACCGGGGGGCCAGGTGTGCGTTCGCTGCGGTTCGCCCGCAACTTAGTCCCGGTCCCCGCTCCCGCGGGCTGCACGCGCAGCGTTCCGCGGGCCAAGGGGAGCGAGCCGGGGGCTGCGGAGTCCCCGGAAGCGCTGGTCCCCCTCGGCGGGTGGGGAGCCGCTGCCCCGAGGTCCGCTTCAGCTCCCGGAGGGGGGGAGGGACCGGGTCCTACGCACCCTGCTTTCCCGGGGTGCGGCCCCGGCGGGGTTGGAAAGGTTTCATGGTCGGTGTCCCCTGTCGACTTTCCCAATTTTAAATGTGTTATTGGCATTCTCGCTGTCCGGGGAATAGACTAGGTGAGCTCGCGTCTGCACGGCACCGGCACCGGCACCCGCACCCAGACCCGGACCGGGCAAGATGCCTGAAGAGGGAGGGTTGGTTGGTGGACTCCTAAGTTTATAAAGTCCCTGATCCTCGTCTCCCACCGTGGACGTGGAGTGTCCTGCTGGCCTTGTAGTAGCTCAGCCAGGCATTGCAAAGCGAGCTGCGTCTTCCTCGGAAGAAAAAGTACACACTCGACGCCAGTCTCTCTGGTACCCAAGCAGGTCACCTACCCGTCAGGGTGTTTTGACTCCCGGAGCTGGGGGTGGGGGAGGTGTTGGAGGAGCATCCTGTACAAAGACCTCTCTGAACAGAGGCTGAGAATGGGGCTAGGAAAGTGATTTGACGAAGCCCTCCCCATCCGAGCCTTCTCCAGCGCCGTTGACATCCGCTCCGCCCTCCTCTCTACCTCTCTTCAAGAGCTAAAGGTCTCTGCTCTGGAATTAATGATTCCCAGGGCCGGAGCTTGCTTTTAGCACATCTCACACTTTTCATCCCCCCCCCCCCCCACCAAGCCTTGTACTGTAAAGTTACAACACTTAATCATTTGATCCGAGTTAATTACGATCTGGGCAGACTCCGGTATTTAAAACAGTGTTTTGAAGTTGTAAGGTAATGAAGGGGCAGCGGGAGAGACAGGCTAAATGCCCAGCCTTGTTTTAAAGGGTGCAGTTAGATGTGGGAGGTGCTGGATTGGATGTTAGTTTCTGGTGAAGGGTGTCTGGGGTGAAGTCTCTGGAAATGGCACATGCGCCAGGTTGCATCTTGGGAACTTTTTTTTTTTTTTTTAATATATCAGCAGGGTAGTGGGATCTGGAATAGAGACTGAAGTTACTGGGGGTGGGTCTCCATTTGGAGAAAAATGGGCCTGGTGGGCCTGGAGTTCTGGGTGGGTGGGCTGGGCCGAGGATGCTGGATATGGCCTGCTTTTTCTGCTTAACAAAGCACTCAGCCCCCATGTTCCCCGGAAGAAACCCTAGGCCCAGGGCTTTGATGGATTTGGGCATGAACAGTGCCCAGTCAGAAATGGCCTCTAATACCCAGCTTTGATTTCTCACGAGCGAGCAGAAGCGGTGCTGGAATTGTGCTCATTACATAGCACGGCGGGGGCCTCCTGCCCACCAGCCTGGAGCGGGGCCAGCTGCTGGGGTCCGCCTGCAGCCTTCCTGTGCCCAGAATATGCTGCCCTCAGGAAGCTACCTTCTGGAGAGGGCGAGCATGCCCTTCTTTCCACACAGCCTGGTTTCCCCAATGCCACAGATACGAGGCCTCTTTCTACCAGAATGCTCTTTGGGTTTTTCAGGTGGCTTCCTCCTGATCCCATTTTACTGATGGGGAAACTCGAGGCCAGAACGTAGGCTTTTGGAAGCACATGGTACCTTCACTTCATACAGATTTCGGGACTAGTATGCCTGGCTCCTTTATGTTAGCTAGGCCAACTTCAGCTCCAGGGGACTGCCCTGACACACCCTTCCACCTGTCTGTGTTGAGATGTCTTCTGCTGAGGTTGGAGAGATTACAGGGAAGGCTCCAACATATCACGCAGCTACACTTTCCCGAGAATACGGCGGTCAGCTCCTCGAGAGTGCAGAGAATTGTTTTTCTTTTTTTAAAGCGTTAAGTTTGATGGTGGAGGAATCAAAACCAGACCCCTAGGACCTCAGACCCTCAGAGGAAGACGCTAGCCAGCAAGTGACTGGCTGGGAGAGGCCACTTCAAAAGCACTGCCTGGTCCTCAGAGTCTCAGAACTTCGACCCCACCCCACCACATGCAGCCTCCTAGGCCTCTGCCTGGGATGGTGGAGACGGAGTGGGAGGGGCTGGTGCTGCTTGTGTGACTTAGCCTCATACCCTCCGCTCCCTCTGCACCTCAGCCAGCACCCATCTCTCTTAAACAAACGGAAAACCAAGCGTCCTAATGGTCCTCTCATTAAGGTGGAAGGGAGGAATTCCCGCTGTAGGGTAGGAATTTCTCCTGAAATCTCTGCTCCGGCCCCACCCCCACAATGGGGAATTCCGGAGGACCTAACAGTTCCCCTGTTTGTAGACTGCTGGAGCTTTGAAAATGGTGCTCCTAGCTGAGTTGCTCACAGCGGAACCCAGTCGAGGCAGGGTTTGAACTCCAGGGCCCAGGCCCTGCCTCGGCTAGTGCTTGAGTTGAGACACCTTCATCCCTCCACTCTCACTGGGCAGCCTCCCTAGGGTCAGGGTGCTGAAACTGAGGCGTCACCTAAGATGGGCGCCTAAAGGTAGTCACTTTGATAGTTGCGTCAGATTGGACTTGTGGCAGGGATGGGGGAAGAGAGTTGATCCGGGAGCTCGTGGAGCAGTACTGTCCTGGGGACGCAGAGCAGGGCTTTGGGTAGAAAGGAGACATATTGGAGCTCCGAGGTCTGCAGGGAAAGGCAAGGGGCAGGGTTACCAGGCAGCGACTTGAGGTTGGTGGCCATGGACCAAGAGAAACTGCTGCCTAAGGCAGATGGTCCCCAAGGGAAAGGGAGAGGAAAGGCTGCTGCCAGGCCTGAGCTGGCACTTCTGCTGGCTGGCGTCCCCCCACTCCGCCTCTCCACCAGCTTCCTAAACAGCTTCCACAAATGGAGTCATTAAAGCTGTGAAGGCAGAATCAACCCAAACAAGTGCGGGCTGTGCTTTTCCCCTTCTCTTGTAAAGGAAATTTAGAATACCATAATGAGAATCGGTTCAGGGAGAAGCCTGTGTCCGAAGGCACTGGGAACCCTGCACCCCTCCTGATTGGCTGGGTCCTGGAGGCTGGGCTAGAGCGCCACCTCCTGCCCTTTTGGAGCCTGTACTGGCTCCGCGCCTAGGGGATGCCCCCCTCCCCGACCTGGGCGATAATGGTGAGCTAGGGCAGCAAGTGAACCCCCTCCTAAAGCCTTTTGGGAGGAGACTGGCACCCCGAAGCTGGCCGCCGGCTGTTCCCAGGGAGTTTGTTGACAGGCCAAATCTGGATCGTCGGCTCTGGAGGCTGTGGATCGGAACTCCGCTGCCGCCCGCAGGGCAGACAAGCCCAGGCTGAGCTCGCTAAGCCACAGGTTCCCCCCGCCCCCCCAACGCGCCCTTCCTCTGGCTCCTGGTCTTTCCGAGGCTAATGGCAGGGAAAACATTTGCTGAAGTGCAGGCATAAATCAGCTGTCTACCCCTCCCTCCTTTTATTTCCTTCCCTCTCAAAGCTCCGGGCTGCTGGGAGCTGCTGTTTGTCCCCCCCCCCCTTTCTACAAAGCCGCCTGATTAGCATCTCCGAAGCTTGGGGGTTGGGTTCAATACAGTCACCTGGTGCCGCCAAGTACCAACCACATCGCACCAAAGCCCTCCTGTTCCCTGTGTTCACCTCGTATCGGTCCCCCGAGCCAATCTAAATTGGCCTGGGTCTGCCCAGTCCTAGGAGGTGTCCCCCTCCTTCCTGACACCCCTCTCTCTCAGCTCCCCCAAGATGCCCCCCCCTCCGTCCCAGCACATCGTAACTTCCCCCAGCTCCAGCAAGGCGGGCCTGTGGGTGTGAGATTGTGCGAAGAGGAGTGTTTGTGAGAATGTGTAGTTAGAAGGTGGCAGGTGGAGGAATGTGGAGAGGGAAAGGGTGAGGGGGGGAGGGGACCCACGGTGGGTGTCCTGTGGCTCTTAGGTGTGGTGTGTGAGAGTGTGTGTGTGTGTGTGTGTGAAGTGTGTTAGGAGGACCAGAGCTGCCCTGTGGTACCCACCTTTTGTATAGGAGGGTGTGGCGCGTGTGCATCCGAGTGGATGTTTGATCACGTGGGCGTGGTTGCGATTTGTTTGGGTATAAATAGGTGTGTGTCATGTAGGGCCCGTGAGTCACGAAAGGCCTGGGAAGCTCCATCCATTGTATCTTGTTGGGGATTCCTCTTCAGGGCGGGACCTGCCATCCGCCCTGCAGCACTAAGGAGACCTAGTGCCATTGTGCACCCCGCTGTGTGCAGGGTCTAGCCTGATGCTAGGCTATGCTGGTGGAAACGCAGGAACACCTTCTCCAGGGACTCCAGGGACGCCTGGTGGGACCGGAAATGTTGTCAGTAGATAGCCCGGGAGCAAGGATGGCTTGTCCAGGAGGCCAAAGTCTAGAGTCCTGAGTCACCAACTCCAGCCACAGCTCACCCAGAGCGTGGTTGTGGGGTCGGATGGGGGGTACGATTTGAAGGTTCGCCCTCCCACCTGGCTGTGGCTCCTGCAGCCCGTCTCCCTCAGGGAGGTCTCTCAAGTTTTTCTAGGGAAGGAGCTTGCAGAGCTTGCATGAGGCTGGGCGCACTCACACAGGCGCACACAGGCACACCTGAGCCTATGGTGCTTCTCCCCATTGCTCTTACTGCCGCCTCGGTTGCAGCCCGGCTTCCTGTTCTTTTTGTTCGTGCTCTTGCTAAAGGATTGCCACCATTCTGACTCTCAGACGAGGCATGATCCTTGGGGGTGGGAGACTCACACCCCAACCCGTGTGCACGGCGCTCTGTAGTTTTAAAATAACCCTCTTCTGTATGCTGGGAGGTGGGTGCTCTCTTAGGAAGCTGGAGAAGCAGGACCGGGCTCGGCTCAGTCACAGAGGCCCTAACTCTGGCTCCCACGGAGGTCACCACTGTCTGTAGGGGGGACACGGATGTTCATTCTAGAGATGCTGGATGGCTCTTAGAGTCTCGGATGCCGCAGAAAGACAGCAGAGGGCACCGCAGAAAAAACCTCAAAGCCTGGGGGGGCTTCCTAGAGGAGGTGATGAGCCGGAGCTTCACGCCCAGCCCCCTTTCAGGTTTCAGGGGGAGCCTTGAGGATGCCCCCACTCCCCTGTACCTCTGACTCATGGTAGAACCTGGGGCCGAGGTTTGTGATGGAAAGATTTCTTATATTACAGTCCCTCTGTGGAGAAGAGAGATGGGATCCTTAGCGGGGAGGGATTAGGAGAGAGTCCCCTGTCTGCTGCCCTCACCCCCAAGCCCCATTCATATACCTCCTCTGCCACCAATCCCTGAGCCTGAGCTGCCAGGTGGGGGCGTGGCCTAACATAACTCCTACCCCCACCCCCCAAGGCTGGCTCACCTAACTGTGCCCTGCCTCAGTTTCCTCATTTGTAAGATAGGGGTGATAATGCCCCCCCTAGGGTTGCTTTGCAGATCGTCAGAGCTGATACACAGGAAGCCGTTTGTGGGGTGCCTAGCACGCAGTCAGCAGTCACCGTTCACATTAGCATGCTCAGAGAGGGCAGGGAGGTCTGGAGAAGGAAGGGAGCCTTAGGGCTTGGTGGCCTAGCACCTGCTGGCCTGGAACTTATTCTTCTTCTTATTATTATTCCACTGCCGCATGACCCTGGGCTATCTCCTTTCCCTCTCTGGGTGAGGGTTGATTTCCCTATCTGTGTTTGGAATCTGGGAGAGGCAGAAGGTAGATCTCCAAGGGCTCTGGTGTTTTCTAGCTAGCAGTTAGCAGCAGACAGAGGTAGCCAAGACCCAGAACCACTTCACTTCGTTTGTGTTTATAGAGGCCCATCTGGAAAGTCAATTTATTGACGGGAATGCTCATGTGTGCATTAGGCAGCCCTGGGTCTCGCTTGGTCTGTCTCTTGTCTGTCTGTTTGTCTGTCTATAAATTACCTTGTAGGACTTAGGTTCATTTTCTCTGCTCCATAAATATCTCCTGCCTCAAAGACTGAGAGTCCTGGGTACTAGGGGGTTCAGGAGACCGAAGGAGGAAAGGGACCCCCCCCACCCCCCACCCCCCACCCCCGCCAAGGCTTAATTAAAGGGCTCTACTGAGGCTGTAATGGGACAGGACAGCCTGACTCTGGCCTCATTCCATATAGGTTTCTGTGTGATCTAGGAGAAGACTTTTGGACTTTAGGCACTGAGGAGAGAGCCCAGGACTCTGGAGTCTAAAGGATGTGATTGTGTCCAGTTCCTGGGCCAGGTGGCCTCTGGGTGCCCTGGGTTCCCTGTGAGACCAGCATGACTTTCCCTGGGGAGCCCTGTGACATCCCTGATGGGGGATGGGCCTTGCTCTCCCTGGTGGCAGCCTCTCCCTGGAGATGCCAGAGCTGGGGAGGGGCGGGGGGCGAGGTGGCTGGAAAGAGGATGTCTTTTTCCGCTTCTGGTGGCCAGCCACCCTGCTGCCTGGTAGCTCCGAGGCATCTTCAGCTCTGATCACCCAACAGTCTGCAGTCCCCAGAGGCCCTGTGTGGCGCCCGGAGGCATTACTGGCAGTCAAGAGATGGAGCTGAGGCAAAGCAGCTTTGGTAATGCTATCAGAGGCGCCCGGCTGCCTGGCCCAGGCCTCGGCACCTAGCTTCAGATGCAGAGCTTAGAAGTCAAGTCGAGTCAGAAAAGCCAGGAAAGTTGCTCCAAGCCCCTGCGAGTCATTTTGTAACACAGAAGGGCAGAGGCGGACCCTGGGGTGGGGGTCCTCCTACCTGGGATGGGGTTCTCCGTCACAGGGAGCAGCCTCACACCTGTGTTCCCCTTTGCGGGGACTGGGAGGCGGGATGGGTTGAAATGGGCAGGAGTTGGGGACAGGGCTGTCAGCAGTGACACTGAGTGGGGCCTGGGTCTGGTTTTACTCCCCAACATGTTCTAGCACAGTGTTAGGTGCTCACAGCAAGGGCAGTGAGCTATGGGCAGGCACCACTCTCCGCCACTGGCCGGCAGGGAGCCCCGCCTGGTGCCTGTCTGCCTGGGTGAGTAACTGGAGAGTGGGAGGTTCCTGGTCCTCTCACGCCTCTCCTCTGCCTTGCCTGATTTTCTTTTCTCTACCTTTGCCGTCTTGCACTAAGCACTTACCAGGACCAGACGCAGCAAATGCTAAGTAACTCAGTGGCCAGGCCCCTTGCCTCAGAAAGAATTTGTTCCGTGAGATTAACTGAGTGTGTGTCTGGGTGTCCTGCTCCCTACCGTGTGGGGAGCAGAGAGCAGACCAGACACGTGCTGGCTGGGCTGTAAAATGTTTGTATTTTGGTCAGGCCTGGTGACAAACACCTGTAACCCCAGCGCTCAGAATCGGGAGGATCGTAAGTTCAAAGCCAATTTGGTCTACATTAGCCAGTTCCAGGCCACCGAGGGCTGCCTCGTGAGACTCTCAAAAATAAACTCGTATTCGATTTGCATGCCCAGGCCCATTGATCAAGGCTTGGAGCTTGCCCAGAGTGCCCCTTGCATGGACATTGGCTCTACCGCCTGCAGCAGGTGCAGACCGAGCAGCATGTGGGGAGCACAGGGCCAGGGGCTGAGGCAGGTCCAGTTCTCCACAGCAACTGCCCCTAGCTTCTTGGCATGCGCGGGGCCTGGTGAGGACGGCCGATTTGGCTGCAGGGCCGGGCTGCTCCAGGCTGTCCGTGAAGCATCCAGCTCTACCACGTTCAAGAGCATTCCTAGGAGATAAATATCCCCAGGCCCCTTGGCTGAGGCAGCAAGATGCCTGGCTCTGCTATACCACCCTCACAGCTGGGTACCCACTGGCCCTTGCCAGGAGTCACAGGCTGGTCTGAACTCCTGTCTGGCAGCTTAGAACAGCTAGGGCTGCTGTGCACATTGACCCCTGCTGCTAATTTCATCTGGCCTCACATTTTCTGGTTTGCCAATCTAACTTGGTGTGGTCTCTCCCCCCACCTTCTCTGCCCACCTCCTCTCTGTCTCTGTCTCTCTGCCGGTGCACCCCCCCCACACACACACACCCAGGAATAACAGGAAAAAACCTTGGGAGAAATTGGAAGCCTGATTCTAATCTCAGTCCCAAAAGTGGGACTGCCGGGTCTCTTTCCCTCTCTGCACTTCCTCTAGTCAAATAAGCAGGATCCACCCTGGAATCAGAAAACACAGGTTCGAGTCCTGGTTCCCTAGCCCGGGGCTCTCCTGTCTTAAAGTGGTGGACCTGGTGGCTGTTAGGAAGACTGAGTGGGATAGCCAGGGCCATTGAAGGGAGGGAGCCTACCCATAACTCCCTGCTCACCTTTCTTCTCCCTAGAAAGTGCTGCTTGACAGACTATATTAGACCCAGGTGGAAAGGATCATATTAGGGAAGTCTAGGACGCTTTGCAGCCATCTTGGATAAGGCTCAAGTTGGCCCATGAAGCGACTTATAGATCACTGGGGTTATCGGTGGGAAAGCCTGTATTATCTGAAGAATTTCCAGGGGCATGGAAGCTTTGACTCAAAGGCCAAGTCTGTGTGATATATATATTTAACAGATAACAACCCTCCAGCAGCCTCAGTCAACCCTCCAGGAAAAGAAACAAAAGAAACTTGAGTTGGGCAAAGCCGAGCGAGCTGTGCTCCGCAAGTCCCAGAGGCTCCGTGCTTTGGAAACTGTTGTCTGAGCCCCCAGAGGCTGTGACCCAGGAATTGCACCGCCCCAAAAGTGGGACAGTGAGGGGGCACCACGTTCCCTTCTTGCACGGCTAGAACCTGCCTGCTAGTAAGCGGGCCCTGGCTGCTCCCTGGGCCTGGCTGGGCCATGGCTCCTGATCTGAATGACGAATGTTTGGGCCACTTTCCACGCGTCTCCATGCCCCCATGCCCCGGTGTGTGCCCTGCGCTCATGAGCAGAGGAGACCGGGTGCCACGTCAGGACAGGTTAGCGTCAGCCCCAGCCCTGCATGGCACGGGAACCAACACACCATCTGCCGTGCTGGGTAGAAGTTACATAAGCTTCTGCTGGCCACCCGTTCTTAGAAGACAGGCAGGCAGGTCTGTGCATTCTGTTCCCTTCTGGTCCACCATGGACAGGCCAAGCCGATTGCAGGCTGTCCAGAGCCTGAGATAGAGAGGTCAAGGGTAGAGGGTGCTGACATTGGAAGGGTGCATGGTGAAGGTCCTGCCGTGTGGACTCCAGGAGATATGTACAAAGTATCTACTGTCTGCACGCCTGGCTGCTGGGCACCACCCCAGTGTTGACCCTACAGGGAGTGACCCGGGTCTCCTTCTCCTCCAGTTCCTGAGGTCAGATGCAAAGTATCTGTAAATAATTCTAAACCTCAGGACCAAGATCGCCTTTCCTTGAGGGCGCGGTGGGGGGGGGGCTCTGGAATCCCCAAGATCCTTCAGTGCAAGCAGTCTGCTGTTATCTTGGTAGCCCTGCCGTTTGCCCTGTTTCCTCATCTTGAGCCATGGGGATAACATAGCCTGCTTTCACACAGCCCATCAGGGGACGAATCCGATCGTTCATGTGGAGGTCAGAGAGAACATCCCATAGTTGTGCTTATGATCACGGTCCAGGTCCAGTTCTCTCTCCTTAACGTCTGTGTGGTGTACGCGGATATGTATACAGTGGCGATCGTGAGCATCCATGTGCGTGAGCATGCGGAGGCCAAGGGGAAGATGGCGTGGGTGCTTGGGGAACGGAAGCACTTGGAGCTGTCCTCTGAAGTGCAGACAGGTCAGCACGCAGCTGCGTCTGGGGTTAAAGACCGGGGAATGATGCGGCTTTTCCAAAGCTGGGCCCAGCCTCAGGCAGCCCTGGGCCGTTTAAGTATGGTTAGGGAAGCGTGTTTACCAGGCGCAGGGTTTCCATGTCTGCAGCCACAGGGGTGTGCATCCTCCAGGAGATTCGGGGCTGAACAGCCTCGGTGTGCCGGTGGAGTGGGACCAGGCAAGCCAGGGGCACTGGAGCCATTGGCTGGTCGAGCGTGCTCACACCCAAGAATCCTGCTTCGCAGTCAGTGGTGTCACACCTTGACGGTGCTGTCCACCCTCCCCTGGATCCTGTGGCCTTACAGAGGAAGGGGCGGGTATTACAGAGGAGAGTCTGCCACTGGCAGAGTGGGGTAAGCCAGACTCCCTACTTCCCACCTTGGCCCCTGGACCAGAGTGCTTGCCACTGTCAGGATGCCCCCGGTGTATGCTGGGAAAGGGTGCTTGGGGCTCTCTTATGTCACTCCCCACAGACTTCTTTCCAAGGCTCCTTCTGGGCAATCCTCAGAGCACATGAGGGTGTCCCCTGGACTTGAGTAAGAGCCAAGTAAGAATCACTTGAGTAGGAATCACTCCACGTTGTGCGAGTATGTCCTGAGGCAGAGGGATGGAGAGGCGGCCTGGCATACAGCTCCCACGCCTGGTGCTCAGCCTCCTGTGTTTCTCCAAGCTTTGTGTGTGGATGCGTGTACCGTGTATGCGCGTACTCCCGTGTGTGTATGCGTGTATGGCCCATGTATGTATGTGTGTGCTCCCGTGTTTTTATGTGTGTACTCCTGTGTATATATGTGTGTACTCCTGTGTGTGTATGTTTGTACTCCCGTGTGTGTGTGTGTGTGTGTGTGTGTGTGTATGCGTGTACCCCCATGTGTGTGCGTGTACTCCTGTGTGTGTATGCGTGTACCGTGTATGTGTGTATTCCCGTGTGTGTATGCGTGTACCCCCATGTGTGTGCGTGTACTCCTGTGTATGTACATGTACTCGTGTGTGTGTGTGTGTGTGTGTGTGTGTGTATGCGTGTATCCTCGCGTGTGTATGCATGTACCCTGCCGTGTGTGTATGCGTGTACCCCCGTGTGTGTACGTGTACTCCTGTGTGTACAGTTGCACATGAATGGCGAGGCCAGAGGACAGCATTCGTCAGGGACCATCCACCTCTTTTTGCGACAGGGTCTCTCTCACTGGTCCGGAGCTCACTTTGTTGATTAAGTTGGACGGATCTAGGATCTGTGTGCCTAACTTTTTAGCATGAGTTTTGGAGACCAAACCCGAGGCCAGCATTTTACTGACTGACTTCTCTCTCCAGCTCCACTTCCCTGCTCTTGCAAGGAAACTGAGAAAGACTAAGAAACAAGTCTTCTAGATTTTTCTAGACAGTCCTCAGAGAATGCTGCTTTACTTTGGAACTCAGAGAGGAATTGGGAGGTGCTTCATGCTTTAGCTTTGATTCTCCTCCAAATGAGCAGGGCCTAACCCTGTCAACAGAGCAGGACCTGGTCCTCACTCTAGGCCGGGAGAAGGAAGTTACTGGTCCCCCAAGCCTTCTGCAGAGCCAAGGTCACACAGACTGACTTCTAGACTTTCTAGAAGTCAGGATGACTCCCTACAAATCAGTGGCTAAGCTAGAAATTGATTTCACTTGTCTTTCCGCTGAGTGACCAGTGACCCAGCTGCTTTTCCTGAGTGGGAACATCCCAAGACTCCCGTCTGCCTTCTCCCTGGGTATGTGGGTCACCTACCCCCACCCACCCACGTTCCACTCTCTTTCTTGACGTAACCGAGGGGTGGACAGCCAGGACCTATGCTCCCTACAAGGGAGACTTAAGATCCCACCAAACTTCAAATTCCATAGCTTTATCTGGCACCATTCTGCCTGGGCTTTGATGGTTTTGACGGTGTGAGGGGAAGGATTTACCCCACCCCACCCTCAAACACCGAGGGAGCCGCAAAGTTGCCCTGGATGTGTCCCTGGCTTGTACCAGGGCCAGAGTGGGTCGTTTACACAGGGAGACTCAGTGTGGGGTTGGTGCAAGGGATTGTTGCTGCTGAAGATCCATCCCCCGACCCCCACCCGCAGAAGGCAGCAAGCTAGGACACAGTGGGGTCATCATCCTTTTAACCCTTTCAGAGCAGGGGTGCCAAATCCAAGCAGTACACTTCTCTCTGAGCCTCAGTTTCCCTACCTGTCAGGTGGAGGGCTAACTTGGTAGACTCAAATCCCTCCCTTCTTTCAACTGGACACTTCCTGCCGTCCCCGTGTCCTCTGTAGGATTTCCTGACGGGTAGAGAGATCAACTCCCGTGCCCACTGGCCTCAGAGTACTTCCTGTCCAGCCATTTGAGCATGACGGGGAACCACCACGGGTGCCCTGTGAATGTGGTGTTGACAGAGCGTGGATTCCATAGCTCGTGGAGAAAAGCCTTCATTTCCGCACAAGGAAACCTGCCCCAGTGTGGAGTACCAGCACCCCAAGCTTGATGTGACTGGCTCCATTTTGTCACGAGTCATCTCAGATGTCCCCTCTTAGAAAGCTCCTTCTTTTTAACCAACCCGTCAGCACTTGCTACCACCTGGAGCTGTCTGGTTTCTCAGACACGTGGCTTCTCATTCCGTAAGGACAGGGACGTGTCCTGATGCCCAGAAATGTGTCCCACACAGAGCAGGCCTCAGTGAGCAGTTGCTTGCTAAATGAATGTCTATGTCATATGGAAGCGCCAGCTCGAATTTGCCCAAGTTCCCACACCTTGCTTTCTCTACCCGGGGTCCGCAGATCTAGGCCCGGCTTAGACACCTTGACTTTGCAAGGCCACAGATGATTCTGGGTCTGCGATTCCGCAACCTTAGCTGACCAGTGGGACCCTGGGACACCCAGATCTGCTCAGAGATTCCAACTTCAGTGGCTGTTGGCTTAGACCTGGGTGCTAAGGACTGGGGTCACGTGGGCTGCGGGGCTCGAACACTCCACCCAAGTGTTGCCTCTCTTGGGATGCCTTGTGACTTTAGGCTATTCTTTTGTTCTCCTGTGGGATAGCCTCCTTCCTTGCCAAACTCAGCTGGGAAACTGGTACCCTGCCTATCCCTCCCAAATAGATGCAAAGTGCTGTTCTGAGCCCCAGCACCCCAGCACCTCCTCTTTTCTGGCTAGACAGCTGAGCTATGTTGGAACCTGTCTCCTCTCCTCCCCTGATAGCACGCAGTTTAAATAAGATCTTCATTTACCAGAAGTTCACACCACAGCTCGTGTGTTATATGAGAAGCAGCGATCTCACGTTCGCGGGGGTGGGGGGTGGGGGGGGACGTGCTGTTCGGAGATGCGATGAGGGAGGGGGACGGGAGGAGAAGAGATCACAGAGAGAGGGTACGTGAGGAAGGAGGGACTCATGGAATCCGAGCTGGCAGCCCAGTCTCAGCCCTGGCAGTGCCAGGCTCCTCTTGGCTCAGCGTGGGGCTGCTGGGGGAGGCACCACAGCTCTGCGAGCTGACCTCAGGCTGCTGGAAGGCTTGGAGCCGGATGGGCGCATGATGTCACCACCACTTCCGCCAGTTGGCTCGCCCAGTGAAGCACTGGGTCATTTACATGTCTTCAGTCGGCTAGGAAGGGGCTCTTGGTGAGGATTTATTGGTTGCCTCTGCCTTCCTGAGAAGCCTTTGTTAGAAACCTCGTAAGGAAGGCACTTGGTGACTATGGACAGACACAAACCCCATCTCAGCACCTCCCTGGACACATAGAAAGGAATAAGCAGATTCTAGCTGCAAGGTGTCTTCCAGTTTCCCGTCATCTCCCAACCTGGGTATGAGGTGGGCAGCATGACCCTGCTTGTGCAGAGGGGGAAACTGAGGCACTGGGAGTTTGAGAGCCTCGGAGACAAGGCTGCAATCTTGCACCAGAATTTGGGCCAGCTCTGCCGACACCTTACACCTAGCCTGGGCTGATAGGCGGGTTGCTACCGCATCTCTGAATGTGGTCTGGAATCTTCTCTCTCCCGGAACATGAGTTTATTACAATGACCAGTATGCTCTGTGACCTTGAGCTAGGACGACGCCTCGGTTTCCGAGAGCTGGCTTTGGTTATCTTTCAGGGAAGTAAGGCCCTTCAGCCTTTCCCCGCATGGTTTCAAGTGTGCTCCCCACTAAGGAGATGGGGGAAGGGGGTCCACAGTCTCCCTATCACAGGGTCCGTGGTACCAGCTGATGCACCTGTAATAAACATCGAGCTTACGGTTGTTAAGCCGCATCCCCAACCTCTGAATAAATAAAAAGCTGCCTAGAATAACAGCCCGGAAAATGCCGGAGGTTTCTGCCAGCTCTCAGTGTCCCTTCCACTGGCCAAACCTGTTCGCCTGGGCTCCCACCCACTCCCTGTATCTCCCCAGACCCCTGTCCTTCACTTCAACCCCAAGGGCAGCTGCTGCCCTGGCCTGGCTTTTGTTCTTTGCTCTGTAGTCCGTCCAATGCTCCTAGCTCCTTCAGCTGCCAGAGCGGCTAACAGGGACTGCGGCTGACAGCTGAGGGACAGGCCAGCCAGGCCCTCCTGGGGTTGGAGGTGGGACACAGAGGAACTGCCCTCCAGCTCAGCTACCCACAGTCTTTAGGATTCTGCTGGCATTTCCTCCTATGGCTTCATCCCTGTGACATGAGCCAGCTGCTGTCCCTGGCTGAGGTCACCAGGGCTCGCAGGTGGCCCCAGGATGCTCCAGAATGCATGGGCACCGTTGGATGTTGTGTGAGTTACCCGTGTCTCCAGGATTTCTTGTCACAGTTCAGGTTCTCGGGGCCAGGGTGGAGCTGGAAAACCATCTCCTTGTTGTATAGCTACTGAAGCTTTGGGCAGTGGGTCTTCAGACAGTGTGCTCAAGGTTCACAGTGGCAGATCCTGGATTTGAACAGGGGCCTTGGGGCCTGTGCCCTTGACCCTGACACAGAGAAAGGCCCAGGAAAATCTTGGCCAGGGAATCCACTGTGGCAAAACAGTGCCCCACCTGAAACCCACCTTCTGCTCCAGAATCAGCTGCAGCTGGGGTTTCCCTGACAGTGGGCCAGGGACCATAATGCTCCCTGGTGGTCTTCTTGGAGCTGCTGGGTCCTGCGTGTGTGCATGTGGGCGTGTCTGTGTTATGTGTTTATGTGTGTGTGTTATGTGTTTGTGTGTGTTGTGTTGTGTGTGTGATGTGTTATGTGTGTGTTGTGTGTGTGTGTATGTGATGTGGGTGTGTTGTGTGTGCGCGTGTGTCTGTGGTGGGGTGGTGCTGTAGGGGGCTGAGTATCCTAGAGCTGAGCGGAACCTGCATAGGCTTCCTAGGGTACAGGAGTACAGCTGCCCACAGGACCCAGCTTGCAGCTCAGACAGCCCTGCCAGATAGGGACTCCTGGGTCCAGGTGTTCTGTTGGGAACCTTGGTCCTTATCCCTTCTCAGTTGGGGGAGGTGAGAGCTTAGAGCTAGGGGACGGGACGTTGCAGGATGTGGCATCTAGCTCTTTCCGGGTAGGTCGCATTCCTGCCTGTCTGGGCCAGAAAGCTCTCCCCCTGTCTGTCCCCTAGGACCTGGGCAGGTCCCCTCTGCTCTCCCAGGCTGCAGTTGCAGATGCGGTCTCCTGCTGGCCTCCAGCACCACTGCGCAGCCTCTGACATTCCGCCCAGCAGATAAGGATCCTGTCTGGCGCCTGGGTGCTTTTTTTCCTCCTCCTTTCCAAATCTGTCCCCTGATTATCTGCAGACAGCCCCTCTCCAGGGGGCCACCAGGGACAGTGCTGAGAGCTCAGAGCAAGACAGAGGTGGGACCAGTTGACAGCCACCACCACACCCCCCCCCCACAACCCAAGCCCCTCACCCCTCCGGTGTCTTTGCTAACTAAGCTCCACAGGAGGTTTAGCCCCAAGCCAAGGACTGGTTTCCTAAGGGTAGGACTGACGACCGGCTTCTGACTGGGAGGCTGGGCCAGAACGGGCCAAGATGGAGACCGAGGGTGGGGTCACTTCTGTGGTTAAGCACTCATCAGCATCGGGCCTGGATAGTGCCCAGAGGGGATGTGGTAGAGATTGCAGCCAGCTAGACACCCACATCCTGTGGGGGCAGCTGGCCTGGGAAGGGCTCAGGACACTTAGGGATGGGAGGAGGTGGTGCCAGAGGGCTCCGGAGCCCAGCCAGAGGTTCAGGGGAGTGGTCTCTCAAGATGACCACCAGGGGCCTCTTGCTCATCCAGAATCTCAGCCTTGGAACCCATCCTCTGCGCCGCCACCCCCCCCCACCCCGCCCCAACCTGTGGCCTTACTGGCAGAGTACAGAGAGAGTGACCCATTCAGGCCTAGAAGGGAGCCCCGAGCCTTTGGCAAGGCAATAGTCTGGCCTGCTGTCTCCTGGTACTTATATCACAGGCCCTGCCTCACTGGGAGGTGGTTAGCCCTCTGTTCTGGCCCACGTGTATGCTCTGTGAGTTTTGGGCAAGTTCCTTTAGGTTTCTGTACCTCTTGTGTTTCTGCTATAAACTGAGGTCTTCTGGTAAGGACTGAGGTGGGGGTGGGGGACAGGGACAATAAAAAACCTAAGTCCACAGACAACACTTTCCCCAACCCTTTCAACTTTCCAGAGTGGCTGGAGGTGGATACACTGGCCTGGTGTAGATCCCATCAATACGAGTCCAGCCCACGATACAGCTCATGCCAGGAGTCCCGTACAGGGCAGAGCCAACGAGGAGGCAAAGGCTGTTCCACCTGGGACTCATTGCTTGTGCAGGCTTTGCCCAAGACTCCCCACCTTCCCTGCCCTCAGCCTCCCAGCCAGCCCCCCTGCCCCTAAAACACCCGCTGGCAGGGTCGAGGAGGGGGGTGGGGGGTGAGCACACTCGGCCAGATCATCTTTTATGGCTTCCTGGACCTGGAGCCAGAAGGCTGAGAATCTGGCAGTGTGGGTTGGGTTCCTCCTGAGCACCCCACCCACCCCCCTCCAGCCTTTCACCTCGTAAATACTACAGTCTCGGGCAGGGAGGAACTGCCCTCAAGCCTCCAGCAGAGCACCCACTTAGTGAAGTGCTTTGGAGCTTCTGGGAGCCGGGTCTCTCCCACCCCACCTTTATCAGTGGCCTTGGCCTCTGCGTGTGCACACTGGGTCTCCCAGCCCACACCCTGCTTGAACATCCCGTTAAATTTGTTTTGGCTTCTGTGCAAAGGAAGACCGCTGTCTCCTTTGCCCAGGGTGGGGGTGGGGAGGTGAATGAGGAGGTCCAAGCTTAGGGGTCCCTGGAGTTTGAGGCCCCAAAAGACCACAGGGCTGTCTGTGTTCTTGACAGTAGTGAGCCCCTGTTCTATGTATTTTTCTCTGTGCCCAAACTGTATACAAACCACATCCTAGGAGCTCCCAGAATTCCACTTACAGAAAGAGAAGGTGTCTCCAGCCAGACGGAGTGGTGTCACACACTTTTAATCCCAGCACTCGGGAGGCAAAGGCAGGCAGATCTCTGAGTTTGAAGCCAGCCTGGTCTACAGAGCAAATTCCAGGACAGCCAGGGCTACGTAAAGGAACCCTTCGTCCCACCTCCCCGCCCAGGTCAGGGGCAGAGGGAGACAGGGAGACAGCTCAGGTGTTGGGGTCCTTATGGCCCAGAGCTAAAGCCTTAAGGACATAGAGGGAGGGGTATTTGGATGTGGGGGGCCCCCCGGACTGTCAGTTAGGGGAAGGTGGGAGTAGGTATGTTCAGGCTGGTAGAGAGACCTGACCAGAGTGGAGGAAGGCCTGGAACCCATCGTGGGAAGGGTCAGGCTGAAGAGCCAGGAGTCGGTCCCTTTCTGTCCCTTGGGATCAAGTGCATGTCTCGCCAGGGTCTGTCTTTCTCTTTCTCTAAGACACTTCGCAGGAACAAGCCCTGACAACCATTGGCTTCAAGACGCCTCTCCCATCTCTCGCTCCTTGGGACAAGTTACTGAGCTCATCAGAGCCTCATTTTCAACCACACAAACGGGATCCACAGCATTCTGCCTGCCGTATGCAGGTAGCATTGCCACGAAGCTCAGTAGATTGTTCAGAGAGCCCTCTGGTTAGCCCTCCTACCGGAGCCTGGATCTGAAACTCGCTCTTCCCTACGAATGATGCTGTCCTCGGGTACTCACAGTGCTCTCATCTGTAAAATGGGTAGATGAGCACTAAGGCCTGGTGCATTCAGAGCACCAGCTATTGGGAGAGTCTCTACACCCCAATGTCTGTACACCCCAATGTCTGTACACCCCAATGTCTGTACACCCCATGCTCAGCAGTGTGCGGCCTCCTGGCTCCATCCTCAGTCTTTAGGCCTGGAAGCCAGAAGTGGCTTTGCTGGGATAGCAGTGGTGTTTGCTGGAACTTTCAGGAACCACCAGTGCTGGAGTCTGGCTGTAACCTGAGCTGGGAGAAGTGAGGAGGTGGGGAGAGGTAACTGGGGACCTGGTCCTCTCCCATCTTGCCACAGGTGCAGGGGAGAGGGGAGGAGGCGGTGCTTCATTAACAGCTACTGCCATGGATCACCCCGCTCCCAGGCTGGAATCCGGGGCGTCTGAGTAAACAGGAGCGTGGAAATAGGAAAGCCTGTGGCCCCCATCTAGATGGGGAAACTCACTTCCTGTTAGGGACCCCAGCCTTCCCGTGAGGCGGGGCGCCAGGCACTGGTCGCTTGTGGAACTCAGGCATAGAGAGTTTCAGAGAAGGGATCAGGAGGGCCAGGAAAAAAATGCGCCAGGACCCACCTTGGCCCTCACAGGGCTCCCCTGGGGGCCAGGGCAGAGCTGGTCTGTGTGGAACACTGGCCAGATCCGCCATTGCTACTGCCTCCTGACCGCTGCCTGCTTCCCACACCTGGACTCGGAGTATCGGAGTCTCAGCTTGTCATTGCCCACAGGCCTCAAGGCCGGCCCAGCTCGTTGTCCCCTCTTCAGGGTTGTATAGGATCCTCCAGGCCCCCTCCTTGCTCTTCTCTCGTCTGTGAGCTGCCCCATGGTGGTAGAGGGAGAGCAAAGTCAGGTTTGAGAAGCTTAAGCACCCGACTCCAGGCTACCCGTAACCTAGGAAAGGCTGACCGCTCTCCTCCTTTGAGGGGTGGCTGAAGCTCTCCCCCCTCCCGCCCCCAATAGATTCCTGGAGGCCAGCTGATGGGTAGCAGGTGGCTCTCGGAGTTATAGCAGGGAAAACATTTCCCATATAAGAATCCGCATAGCTCGACCTCTAGGGAGAGCCTGGTTACCCGGAAGATGTTCCTCCAGGCCTAGAAAGCAGGGGGACAGGCGAGTGTGCTGCACCAGGGCTGAGCAGTTAGTGGCAATTCGTGCGGGTCACCGGCAGGTCCCTATAAGTATGATTTCCGTCCCTTCTTGCTGCTACCACATGAGTGGCTTTGAGGGCGGTGAGGGGCCTGCGAGCTCATTAAATGAAGGAGCATAGTTCCCTTGTGGATGTCTGTTGCAGGTACACATGGTTGTCGGTGCCCTGTGGCTCCCGGGTGACTTGAAGCTCAGGATCCTCTGGTCAGCTTCCTGGATGTCTGTCCTTGGTGTCCACGTGGCTGGATGTTCAGTATGAGCCTTGTGGGTGTAAGCCACTGGCCTGTGCACTGGGAACCGCTGGTCCGTAGGAGGGCTGGCCTTGAGCTTGGGTGAAAACAGGCAGGGAGGGGGCTTTAATGAGAGGGGATGGTGGGTGCTGCCCCTGCTGAAGCCTCCTTCCCCAAGCGGGTACCCCTGTTCTCAGAGAAGCTCCGCTCAGAGAAGAGGCCCTAGAGAGAGCATGAGCGGGCAAACTCTCCCTGCAGACCCACTATGTGTTTTGGGTGCTTTAAACTGCCTTTGGTGACACCCTCAAATTACTATCCTCTGGCTACTACCCCTCCCCCCAACTCTGGGCCAGCTACTTGCTACCCAGGGACATGTGGGTTGCTCAACAATGTAATCTCACATTTCAGTAGTAAAGGCTCCTTAAGACTCCATGAAGGAAGGCAGCTCTCAGAGGAAGGGTAGCCAGGAGCCCAGCCATGGAGGTCGGGACCACGGCCTGTCTGTGGTAGGCCCAGGCTGTGGCATGGAGCCAACAGGCCAGGAAGCTGTGAGTGGTGAGGCCTGGTAGGTAGGTCTAGTCTCCTCTCATCCTCTCTGTACCTCTCAGACTCTGGCTTCCCATGGGCCCTGGCAGTGACTCCTAATGGTCACATTTGAGTGGAGTCCAGAGTACGACTGGGCCTAGCTGCGGTTTTGTTTAATTTTTAGACTCTGTGTCCACGAAAGGCCTCCTGTGTGCTGGGCCCGGTCCTGAGCGCTCGGCCTGTGTGGAAACAGAAATAAGTCCTCAAGCCACGGACTAGGAAACAAAGGTGCCAGGGGAGTCACGCTATAGGGTCGTGCATCCCGCCTGCAGCCCTTCTGAGGTCTTGCGTGGCTGTGATTCTCTTCTGCTGGAGGACAGGAGATCAGAGCAGGTCCAAGAAGCCCAGTGGGTCACCTAGGCCGAGACACTATGGAGGGCCCAGGAGGTGTTCTACTCAAGCCCCGCCTGTCGCAGAGGCTTGGAAGGCCTCAGATACTGAGTGTTCTCCCTTGCAGCTCAGTCCCGTGTGTCCGAGAGCGGACAGCTTTTTGTGTCACGGAACCTGGTACCATATCTGAGTAGGGAGAGGGCACAGAGGGAGAAACGTGCCAGTGAGACTCATCTCCTGTCCTTCCTGTGCAGGGATGGTCTGGACTTGAACAAGCAGTGATCCCTGGCAGGGAGACAGCAGGTCTTCTTAGCCTGCTCCATCATCATCATCATTGCTAGGAGATCTCTGTCTAAATCCAGGCCGACAGAGCTGCGGGGAGCCTCCTGCTACAGCCCAGGGGGAGACCCAGAGCCGCAGTGAGCTCAGTGCCACCCGAGGGTCACAGTGGTGCCTCCAGGCTACTTCATGGGGTAAGGCCGGGTTCAGATGATTTCAAACTCCTCATACAAGGCCACTGTGCTGCCCTTTAACCCCTGGACTGCCCAGCGGATGCAACCCCACTTGAAAAAGATGAATAATCACAACCTTACAGTCAGAGGCTGCAGTGGCCCCACCCGTTAGTCAGCTTGGCTGAGCCTTTGGCCCTTCTTAGTTAACTACTTTAGAACCTCCCAGTAGAGTGGGGGAGGGACTTTGCCTTCCGGGGCAGGTACTAGGTCTGTGCTCGCTGCACGCCCCATGTCACCAGCGTGTGGACGGTCTCCTCTTTGCAGGTGAGGAATCTGAGCCACGTCGGGAGTCCTACAGCCTGGTTCTGCCCGGGAGGGAAGCCACATAGAGAGAATGGAGGTTGAGCAGTAGGTGGGCCGCACCCATTGGGGGTCCTAACTGCCCAGTGGTACTTTCCTCTTTGGGAGGACAGAGAGTGTTCCAGGAACTGTCCTCTCCCCTCTGAGACAGGGCAGTGTAGACACAGCTCCCGGGCACACGCTCTTTACGGCTAGAAGATGGCGGCTCTAGGGTTTAGGTTCTTGTGTGATGCTATTCCTGCAAGACCCTCCTGTCCCCTCAGAGGGTTGGGACCGTGGCCCAGCTGACAAGAAACATCCGCCGCCCTGCATACTACCTGTTCTCTGGACCCCTGGGTCTTGGTCTTTGGGGAGAGTGGCACTCAGAGTCGCCCAAGTACAGGACATATCCACCACTCAGAAACAGTGCAGGGTGCCTGGTGTGGAATCGGCGGGCTGCCTCTGGTCTCCATAGTCCAGTGTGAGGTTTCCCGTCCGCAGCCGAGTCTTTGCCTGTGGCTGCTGCAAGAGGGTGGGTCCCCACTCTGGGAACGTCCTAAGCCTGGATGCTGGGGTGTGAGCCTGGTCTCCCCAGCATGGTCTCATGTGTCTTCCCTCTGGGGGAGCCAGTCAGGAGCATCCCTCACAGCTGATATTCCCAAAGGAGACCGATCCCGGGGAGCCTGAAGACTTTTCCTAGGTCTTCCCGTGCTTAGGACAGCTGGGCAGTCCCAGCTCTCCTGTTACCTCCAGACTGTGCACTTGGCTCTTCTTTCCTAGAGTAACAGAGGGTTCGGGTGAAGGGGAAGCACCCAGCCATGAACACGGCAGTCACCCGGAGAAGAGGGAAGGATGCTGAGCTCAAGGACGTCTGCTTGCAAGGGTGCCTGCTTCACATTGCGCCGGGGCCCTGCCGGGTCCCTGGGACTGTCCCCACGTGCTGCGTGCATCTGTGAGCTGGGCCACAGGTGCGTCTAGCTGTCGTAGCCAGTGTGTTAACTGTGGGCAGCAGCCGTCTGGCTCCTGCGAGCCCCTCCCTCCCCAGCCCGCTTCCCACCACTTCCCTGTTCTCCAGCAGCCAGATGTCTCCCAGATGTTTCTCACTTCCTGCTTGGCTCTGCGCAATGGATGTGCGTGTTTATTTTGGGCAGCCCACTAAATAATAACCATTTTAAGAAAAGCTTTTCACGACCTCGTTCCCACGAGGAGTCAGAGTTCAGGAAATAATCCTAAGTCTATTCACTATTGTCCTCCGGGCTCCTTTCTCATGGACCTCCCTTCCCCCACCCTCGGGGACTACTTCTGAAAAGAATTCTTTTTATATACTATATGGTTATGCGCCGTCCGTGACTCTGGCTCTCTGGGAAGCTTGGGTTCAGCTGGGCCCTCCTTAGAGCTGAGAGCATCTCTGCCTTTGTCGCCTGGAAGCTTGTTCCCAGTATGAAGTCCCAGTGCTACCCAGACTCAGGCCAGAACACCCCCCCCCCGCCCCCCGCCAGCTATCTCCCTTCTGAGACAGCTCAGCTTTGCCTTATGGATGGAGCTTGGGTTCCGTTGGGTAGGGCCCTGTCATCAGCCTGGGGATGCAGGCAGGTCCCCAGGACACGGAAGCTTGGAGGTCCACCTTTTGGGTGGTCTGGAGGGATGGAGACATAATGGGTGTATCTGTCCAGAGTTGGTGCCTTCTTAGCTCTGGTCAAGACAGCAAGCCGGGTACCACACCAGCCTGGCCACACAGCCTGGTAAAGACCAGGGCTCTTCTAGTTCTCTGCCCATCCCCTGAGATAGGTCTGACACACCCTCCCGGGTGAGGGGTTCTTGGCTCTGCAAGGATACCATGGAGTTTGTATTTGTCCCTTTGTGGCCTGGATGGTGACCCTGTCCCCTACTAAATAGAACAAATCGTGTAGCCTCTAGGGCTGTTCTGTAAACGATCTGATGCCCTGTGCGTGCCTGGGGCTTGTCCCTTGGCTCTCGGTGAGTTGTGAAACTGGCTGAGGTGGAGATAGTAAGAGTCTCAAGAGAACGGACCCAAGCCTGACCTCCTTGATAGCTCAGCTGGGGAACCAGACTCCCACCTGTGAAAAGTTTAGGCAAAAGATGAGATTCTAATCCATTCACAGTGATGTGTACCTGTGAGCCCAGCACTCGGGAGACCAGGGTAGAAGGATCAGGAGTTGGAGACAAGACTGACAGGGCTACGGAAACAAAACAAGAAAGACAGAGCGTGGGGTATTCTGACTCCAGGCTTAGGGATAGAAGGGTGCTCTATCGATGAGGTTTCCCCAAGAAGCAGGGTGACAGCTTGGCAACTGTCTAACCCCAGGGGTAGGTGAGTTCAGAGTAGGATGGGGGTCTATGCTGGGATCTCGGGTTAGCAAGAGAGCCTTCCTAAGAGAGGCAGACTGTCCTGTGGGACCTGGGTGCCCCTTCTGCACTGGGGAGCAGCCAGGTGACATAGGTACGCACCGTCAAGAATCACCGGGTGAGTGATGGGTAATTAACTAAGGAGGGAAGAACAGCCACGTGGATGGGTGAGTGAACGGTTCCTGTCATAACCACCACCCCTTCAACCCCACCGTCTCCCTTTTGGACTAGGGAGCCACCACAGCTGTGTCCGCGGTGGTGTGAGACTTGAGTTAGGCCCACAGAGAGGAACCGTGAGCATTCCGTGGCTTCTCTCCAGCCCAAGTCATCTCCTCTCCCTTGCCCATCCCCCCGCTGACCAGGGAGGGACCTGTCTGGTCCTGCCTCTGCTGCTCCTAGAGCCCTGGCGCCAGCGGTGTCTGGGCCGAGCCTTTGCTTAGATTCCAGCGTAGACCCAGTGCGAGCATCCGTGGCCCTTGACCATGCGCCGTGCCCAGGTCCGGCAGGTTGACCAGAAAGCCGGCCTCTGGACAGTTATTGAGCTCCAGCCACTTGGCAGAAGTTCCCGGAGACAATCAGGGTCGTTAAGGGACATCCCTGCCCAGAAGCCTAGGCATCCGTTTTCTAAGAATAGAGTAGTCACGGAGATGGCAGGAGTGCCATCTGGGAACGACGTGGTGCCCTGGGAGCTGGGTGAGCAAAGGGCTCTCGTGGACAGGAGTTCTCAGCCAGCGGACGAGGTGGAGAGGGAAGGTGTCAGCGGTCCTGGCTCATATCCTTCTCTACCGCTGACCAGGCTGCGGGTGTTGCCAGTGCTGTCCGGTGCTGCCCTCTGCTCTCCCCCGAATTCTCCGGGTCCTGCCTGGCATTTACTGCCAGCCAAGACTGATTCAGGTCTTCTCTCATATTTAGGAGCCCTGGTCAGGGCATGAGTAATGGCCGTATCCCCAAACTGGTATCTTCCTGTGGTTGGCCGTTCTGTGCCTAAGGACCATGGAGAAGCAAAGTGGCACACTTTATACACAGCGGGCCGGGGAAAGTCATGCCCCCTACCTAGGTGTATCTGGGGTGCAGGGCTCTGGTGAGGGAAGGTTCCCCAGTGACCTGGAGACTTTACTGTGTCCTGCTGACCCCTAAGAGACCCATCTCCAGCCGTCGGGAAAGGACGGGGAATTCCTTTTAGAATATGGCCAGCCACTCTGGCTGTCTTCTCCTCCCCTCAACTAATCCAAGGCCCCAGTCCCTCCCTCCCACTCTCAGCTCCTTGGGTGGGGTGATTCTGAGGCCTCCCCAGGTCCCGCCTCCGAGGAGCTGAAGTCAGTGCACACCCCCTCCCACCGCACCCCTCGGGGAGGCAGCCTTGCCTCTGGCCCGGCAGTGCTTACCCAAGCAGGAATGTTCTCCTGGGAGGCAGCATAGCCAGGAGGAAGGCTGTGTAGACAGAGCAAGGAGAAGTCCCAGAGCAGAAGAGGGAGCTGGTGAGAGGCAGGGAGGGGGGGCCTCTTCCCCGTTCTCCCTGAGCTGGCACTTTCTGCTCTGGGTGTTAAACTCAGCTCTTCCTCCCCTTTTCTCTTATTCCTGACTACCTGCTAAATAATTTAAATTTTGGGCCTAAAGGGCTTCAATTATCCTTTAATTTACATTAGTAATTTATGCATTAGGCAGAATGGACACGCGGTTCATGTAACAGCCCCCAGTAGACCTGTGGAGATCCGCCGAGCCCACGGTCCCGAGGATCTCAGCGGTTTTTCTCTGCAGCTCAAGGTCTTTGTTTTAAAAGGGGGGGGGGGTCGCTTGCATGCATATGGACACAAGTGGGACCTGGCGGGCCCTCTCTCGGGTGCCCAGGGAGCCTGTCCACTCATGGTGAGTGCTGGCTCACACTCATCGCAGGCAGGCACACTGAGACGGGTTCCGGGGTCCTCCCTGGCATGTATACCCTCACAGGAAGACATAAACGCTCACCATCATATACGTCACCTGCACACATGCACCCGTATGCCAGCCCTGAGTATTCCCGAAGGTAACGGACACACGTCTGTCCTTGGCACCTGTTGTCCCTACTTCACCGCTTCTGATGGGGGGCCACTGGGCCTCTGAGAGGTTTTCATTCACACGAGTTACTCTGTGGCCAGGTATTCGTCCCTCCTTGTACAGCTCCCCATGGGCAGCTGACCCTAGCACTGAATATACCATGATTATCAATGGCGGCCACTTGCCATGGGCTGTGACCACACGTGAACTCCGCCTAGGCTTCTCAGACACGCTGCCAGCTTGGGCCTTGGCACTGGAGCCTGGCACGGCCCGAACTCTTGGCCTGACATAGGGACCACATCTGGAATTGTCTGTGCCTGGCTGCCTCCAGAATCCTGCCGGCTTCCCATGCACCAGCTTGCAAGGGCCAGGGACATTCCGGCGCGAGGACAGTAGTGACAGAGAGAGATGAGGACCTCACATGAGCCTGCTTGGCTGAGATACCCTGGCCTCGCAGGCAGGCACCCCGATTCCATACTATCTGGGCAAAGCCCTTCCTTGGATCCCCTCCTTGGACCTGGGGCTGTCCCGTGGAGTTGCTCCCAGCTGTCACTCTGTACCCGGGACAGCCCCTGGCAGGATCTGTGGCTCCATCTGTCTCCCTCACAGCCAACAAGCAGGGTGAAGGCAGGTAGCTAGTGGGCAGAGCAGCATCTGCTGAATGAGCAGGCCACAGGATGGAGATGGAGGACTCAGGCTGCAGGGTGGCATACTTGGGAATCTGGCCCTGGATCCCCGTGTGCACGGGGCCTTTGGAGTCCGGATTTCCTTCTTCCCATCGTGGTTGGGGCTTTGGTCCTGCTGTCTGGATGGAGTCCAGGAGCATCCCAAGTTCCAACATAGCCAGGTACAACGTGCAGGGGCTATAGGGGCCCATTTCTCTATCCCCTGGGGAGTCTGCTGCGGTGCCCACCACTCTGAAGTGGAAGCCCAGGGTTCACTCTGCTGAGTCTGAGCCAGCAGCTTGCTGAAGGCTCCTGACCACGCAGGAGCCCGAGCCCCTGCTCTTGAGGGTGACAGCAAGGCAGACTCGGAGCCCCCCACCTCTTCCCCACCAGACCTTGGCATGACCCTGTTTCCAGCTGCTCAGCTGGACCCAAACGGTATCCCCTTCCTTGGCTGTAAGGTCTAGTCCTATATCCCAAACACTGCCCCCCTCAAAATCTCTATGCCTCCCTCCCCCCACAACCCTCCCACCCCCGTTCCTGAGTGGACCATTTGGATATTTCCTGGAGTCCCAGCCCAGCTCCTGTCTCCCTAGACATGCACAGCCTGTATCTCCAGGGCCAAGGGTAGCAGTGACCTAAACACCTCATGTCGGAAAGCCCCGGGAACGCTGCCTGGTGTGTCGAGCCGGGAGAGTTCTAGGGCCGCATCTGGACCTGTTCGAAAAGGTCAGCGTCCCTTAGTGATGTCTGCTTCTGCGTGGGACACACGGTAAACTCACGCTCCAGCGGTCATAGATCCAGGACCAAGTTACAAAGGCTTGTTGCTGCTTCTCCAGTGGCTCTCTCGGGTTATCCCCTGGTCCCTTAAGTGGAGAGCGTCCCTTTTTTTTCACCTTAAAAGAAAACCCTCAGGCATCTCCTCACACATCCGTTAGGGATTGTTTAGAGTGAGGTTAGCCTCTGAGAATGTCTGTGAGGGAGTGTCTGGATTACATGAATGGATACAGGAAGACCCATCTTAAACTGTGGGTGGGACCGTTCCCTGG
>JAMJFZ010003230.1:0-84042 GCA_026225945.1 Cricetomys ansorgei | reverse complement strand
TTTCATACAATGTATTTAAAAATATTTTATTTTATGTACATGGTGATTTGGCATGCATATATATCTGTGTGAGGGTACTGGACCCCCCTCAAAAGGAGCTAGAGACAGTTGTGAGCTGCCATATGGGTGCTGGGAATTGACCTGGGTCCTCTGCAAGAGCAGCTAGTGCTCCTAATCACTGAGCAATCTCTCCAGCTACAAATAATGTATTTTTATCATATGCATTCCACACTCCTTCCTCTAACTCCTCCCGGACCCACCTCCATCTCCTCACATATTCCAACCTCTTGAGCTTACTAAAATACAACAGCAGCAGCAGCAACAACAACAAACCCAAAAAATAACCCATTGAGTCTGTTTATGCTACCCATGTACTCATGGGTGTGAGTCTATCTACTGGAGTGTCAATGAGCCACCGGCCACAACCCTTAAAGACATTGCCCTCTTTTCCCGCAGAAAGCCATCAGCTAATCAATAGTCCTCAGTGATGAGCTAATGAACCTCTTCCCGCTCCATGCTGGAGTGCTGCCTGGCCTGATCTTGTGCAGGTCCTGGCGAAGGGAACCACGGCTAATGTGAGTTCCTGAGTGCAATGGTATTGTCATGCTCACAAGATCATGTTTTGCTTTGCTCCTTCCTGACTCCTGGCTCTTGAAAACCTTCCGTCTCCATCTCTTCTGTGTCAGCCCCCAAGCCTCGTGTGTGTTGGTGGTAGATGTCCTATTCTCGTTCACTTTGACCAGTTGTGAGCTGATCATTAGCTGATGTCCGCTGTACAAAGAGACTTCTCTCATGAGGTCTGAGAGCTGCACCAATTACGAGTGTGGGGGAGTTTAGAAGGCAATTTAATACTGTCCATTTGGCAAAATAATAGTAATAGGCTCACCCCTGATAGGAGCAACATGATAGTTCTTTCAACATCATATCTTCCTCAAGGAGTTTAAGGGCTGAGAAATGAGACATGCACTCTCTGTTTTTTTAAGTTTAATATAACATTTTCATTAATTATTTGAAAATTTCTATGCATTGATTCACACCTACTTCCAATTCCTCTTAGATCTACCCTCCCACCCCTGTGCCCTTTTCAAAAAGAAAAGAAAAAGAAAGCAATAAAGCACAGCAAAAACAGAAACAAGTCCAATCTGCGTGGCAGGAGCGCAGCTTCACCGACATCCACATGGTTCCCAGCTGCTGCACAGATCACAGACGTCAGCATGGATTTTGGCTGCAGCACGGATCAGATACATCAACATGGTTTCCAGTGGCTGCAGAGAACACGGACATCCGCATGGCCTCCAGTGGCAACGCGGATCATGGACATCAACATGCATCTCCTGAAAGCAATTGCACTCACTCAACCACAGAAAGACTTTTTGAAGAGCAACTCATCCATGGTTCCACCCAGTTCGGTTTTGTGCTCATAGTCTTAGTAGCAAAAGCTGACATTTGCTAGTGAGTGTTGTTTTAGCACAGTCGGAAGCATTTTACAGAAAACTAGGAGCATTTTACATATGGTGGCACACTTAATCCTCACAAGAACCCAGTGAGACAGGTTCTTTAAGTATTTACTACTTTTCAGGACAGGAGTTAATGAGGAAACACACAGTCCTTCTGATGGGGAGGCATACATTCTCCTGGGAGATAAAATAGCGAATCAGGATAGTGGATTTCTGTCCTACCCACATTTTGCTTTTTACATTTCCTATTAATATTGGAAAATAATTAAAAATGGTTAAAAAATAGGGCAATAAGAACAAACGGCATGGAATGAAACAGAGCGGTGGCTGGTGCGTGCATGGTCTTTTGGGTTGAAGGAATCAGAGGAGTGCTGTGGCCACACTCAGCTACTGGCCTGATCTTGAGAGCATCTCTAAGACACTTGTGGCTTGAACTTCTTCTTGTCCTGGGATGTTCTGAGCCTGGCAGTGCTGACAGTTGGTTTCTCATCATCTCCACCTCCCTCTCTCATGAATACAAAAATATTGAGGTGCCCTGGGACCTGTTTCGATCTACGGCCAAATTCTGTTGACTTTCCCTCTAAAGCTTAGGGCCAGTGCGCTAGCCAGCTTTCAGACACGTGTGTCAGAAGGATAAACAATTTTCTAAGAAAAAGGATCGGTTTGGGGTCATGGTTTCCATCATGGTCACCTTGTTTGCTTTGGGCTTGTGGCCTAACACTACACCATGGTGGGACACATGACAGAGGAGGTCAGGCTACCTCATGGCAGACTGGAAACAAGAAGAGAGGACAGAGTCCTGATAGCACCTGCAAGGGTGTGCTCCCAGTGACCTCACTTCCTGCCACTAGGCCCCACCCTATAATAGTCATACCACCTCTCCGTAGTGCCATGGGTTTGGGACCTAGCATCAACACACGATTCTTTGGGGGACATTGAGGATTCAAATTATAACAGCTAATACCTGGTTTCTGAGTGGTGAGGTTGTTGGCTGAAGGAAGGGAAGTCCGTAGGCCAAGTCCATCAGGCCTCTGACCACATGGCTTCTGTGTCTTCCAGCAAGCGTAGGGCTGAAGAGGAAGGGGCAGACTGGGAGGCTGCCTCCATGAGGCTCGGCAGGAGTCCGGTCACTTCCCATGAAAGGCAGAAGCTGCTGTCTGTTATGCCCTGGACAGTCCCATTAGCCATTACTTTCACGCTGGCTACACCAGGCTTCTGTTTTTAAGCCTTTAAACCAGGAGTACAGAGGATGAAGGCCTCTCTAGTGCAGGATATTGACAAATTATCTAAATTTTGAGGTTGTGTGGAAACATGATTTTGCATATGTCTCTTCCTAATGCCATTTGGCATGTTGTGGGGTTCAACATGGAGCATTTTTAGGCTCCCCTTGTTCACGCACATGCAGCACGCGTACATACACACACACACCATGCACTCCAGGACAGTTTGCTTCCAGTAGATGACTAAGCAAGGCGGCCATGAGATCTGGTTGCAGTGTGGAAATGTCATGCACGATCACACTGTTTCCAGGCACAACGGTTCTGGTGTGAGCCAACGCTGTTTACTGCCAAGCTCATTTAGAACTCTCAAGAGTTTTCTCTGCCAGGGTCTTTCATTCTCTTCAAATTCCAGAGAGGAAAACCATTGGTGAGACATGACAGAATATGACCACTAGATGGCACTGAAGGTCCGTGGACCTTTTTTTCTCTGGGGCGCCACTGAAATCTTTAATTCTGCATTTAGAGGTGAGGAATCCTTGCAGAAGAGTAGAGACCCCGAGCATAAATCATGCAGTAGCAGGTTTCATAATGCATCGGAGTGACTGCATGTTGTATTTTTTTTCTCCTCGAGAAATAAAATTTCTCTTTCAATGAAGAAGGTTGTTCCTCTACATCTAAACATGAGCTAATGTTAAATCTCTCTCCTAAGCAGCAGGAAGACAGAGCCTTTAATGTGTGCACTGACCAGCACATCTGGGCTGCGTCTGCAGTGAAATGTAGATTGATATCTTGAGAGACTGAGAATGTGTAAGCCACATATTCTGGATAGAGAGGGCTATTTCTCCTCCTAATCACGGACATTTGACTTGTCAGAAAATGTTTTCTCATTGATTGCCAGAGACAGAATACGCAGGTTAGAGAGACAAGTTTACAGAAAATCTCCTTCATTTGGAAGAGATATGTGAAGGGGGACCACTGGCTAATACCTTTCATTTAAAACACATTTGCCTATTGGAGAGCGTGACAATAACGTGTTTGTAGAGATAGAAAAACATTTATTCTTTTGCCCCTGCTTTTTAACTTCCCTTTGGTATTACCCGAGAAACGGGACTCATGGACGTTAAAATTAATGGTTAAAAGTAGCGTGCCTATAATACAAGCATCCAGGAGTCAGAGGCAAGAAGATCAGGAGGCAGAGGCAAGAAGATCGGGAGTTCAAAATTATATCTCTGGCTACGTATTGAGTTTGAGGACAGCCTGGACTACATGACCCCATGCCACAAAAAAGAAGAAAAAAATGAAGTGAGATTTGCCAGCAGAGTCTATGTATGACTACATATGTATATATGCATATATACGGTACCATTTGTTCATCTTCCAACTGATTCTTTAAATTTATTTATGTATTTTATGAGTGTTCTATCTGCATATACATCTACGTGCAGAGAAGAGGGCATCAGATCCCATTACAGATGGTTGTGGGCCACTGTGTGGCTGCTGGGAATTGAACTCAGGATCTCCGGAAGAGCAGTCAGTGCTCCTAACCACTGAACCATCTCTCCAGCTCCCAACTAATTCTTAATATCAATCCTTTTCTTAGTAGTGGGAACAAACAACAACACGAGCCGAATTTCCTGGTTATGATGTGCTCTTTTTTTAGCACCTCATTGATGAACTCTTTATCAACTACAAAATGTGAGATCAGAAAAATAGAAAATCTTTACCAGAACAACTTAAATATCTAAAACAGTCTGAGGCTGAGTTACGGTTCCTTTGACATCTCTGCTGTGGCGGGCTCGAGGCTGATTCCTCATGCTGATTGCTTGGCACTGTAGAGGACGGCAGGTTGTCCTGGGTGTCCTCTCTACTCTGCTCTGCCCAGCTCTTGGCATGCTGTCTGGAAAGTAGTGGGGTCACTGCCTGCTTGATGAGTGAATGGCATGCACCTGGCTGCAGGCCTGGCATGGTGAGAATATGTTCATTTCCACATTTTGGAGGTGTCATATTCTAAAGCCTGCTTTGTTTCACATTGATGCTCCCAGACGCAGAGATCTACCTAGAGGCCCCCGCAAATTGCTTGTGATTTGAAATAAAAGGATAATCTCCAGTACATTCCCATCCCCCAAATGGGGACAGATCTTGAGCTTTTCGAAGAAATCAAAACAAGATTTTCAAAGAAGAATGTGGCAAGTCATTTGTGTGTGTGTGTGTGTGTGTATGTGTTTGTGCACGTGTGTGTAGGTGTGGAGGCCAGAGGTCAATATCACCTGTCTTCTCTTGCTTTGCATTTTACTTCTTCAGATCTGGTTTCTCACTGAACTTGCAAGCCCCGGGGGGTCCTCTGCCTCTGTCTCCTGGCACCAGGATTCCAGGCATGTGCACCACCCCTCACACTTTTTATGTAATGTGCTAGGTAACCTGACTCAGGTCCTGTGCGTGTGCAGCAAGCGGTTTACCCACTTAGGCATCTCTCCAGCGTGTGGCAAGTTATTCTTAATAATTTCTTATTTTACTTTGATTTTATGTGGATGAGTTGCCATATATAGCATGGCTCCAGGGACTTGGAGCGAACTGAGACAGCAAGGGAATGAAGACAGAGCAGACAGATGCACACACAGGAAAGCTGGGGCCCGGAGGACTGGGACCTCTGTTAGGGGGCACCCTGGGAGCTTAGGTGTTTAGTATATATAACATATTGAAGAAAGAGGTGGGGTTATTGCATACAACTGAACAAGGATCAGGCTACTGCACGCAGATAAACAAGGAGGCAGGGTTTATGGTGTACAGCTGGATCAAGGACACAGGTTTCGCTGACCTCCATAGGAACCGGCTCCATAGGGGAGCAGTCTGCAGGCTGTCACTATGGTGTGGGGGAGAAAGGGACGGTGGACGTTTTCTGCACACTCCGTCAGTGGTAGCTCTTGGTTCCTTTGCTAGGAGGAAGGCTTTGCCATCCCTGTGAGTCTGAGACTGTGAGGTCCTTGACATGGCTGTACCCTTTCACTCTGGACTTCACTCACTCTGGGTTTTTGCTGCTCCCTACGATGAGTATTTTGCCTCCAGGCATGCATGTGCACGCCATGCATGCCAGGTGCTGGGGGAGGCCAGAAGAGGCCATTGGATCTCCTGGAACTGGAGTTACAGGGGATTGTGAGCTGTCACCTAGGTGCTGGGAACCAAACCTTGGTCCTTTCTAAGAGTTGCAAGTGATCTTAACTTCTGAGTCATCTCTCTAGCTGATGTCTAGTACTTTGTTCGTGGCCTTTATGACTGTGTTATCTCAGGGAGGAAGCATTTACTTTGCTAATATTTTTGCTTTCCAGAATTTGATGGTGTTTTACAAGTTTCCATAATATTAAGTAGTCATTCCGTATTTAGTTCATTTACAAAAGGGTTGTCAGTGCATCTCAGACCTGCCTTTGTATTTAGAGTCTGAGGTCCGCTGAGCAATGACTCTCAATCAGGTAAGAGAAGTATTTCCTCTTCATTTCCAGGACTAGAATCTACAGAAAGTGGGCAATTCATCTGGTTCAGGATACGTCTCTCTTCCATACCTCAAAAGACTTCTTACCTGCAATACTCCCTCTTCTCCTCCCTCCTCCCTCTGTCTGGGAAACAAGTGTCTGTTTCTTCTAAAGGAGGTAACATGGTCTCCTGGCAATACCTCTGTCTTTCTAGGCTGTGTCCCTATTCAAGAGAGACCTAAATTGAAGACTGAGGAAGATACTATCTGCTTTCAGTAGGTGATGGCTGGCCTTTAGTTCCTTTCCCAGCCTAAATGAGGTGTCTCCTGAGCTTTCACATGACTACTAACTCCCTTCTGCCCTTCTTTTTCTTCTCTTCCCTCCTTTGCACTGGAGATTGAACCCACGGTCTTCTGCATCCTAGGCAGACACTCAACTGCTGACACACCCCCAAGCCCCACTGCCCTTCTCTCCTATGAGAATTGCCCACTGTGGTTAGGGTATGAGAGTGCAGTTGTTGCAAACACTTCCAATCTGGGCCCCACAGGACTCACCAACACAGCTTTTCCAAAGATAGTTCTGGGACTGGCAAGATGGCTCAGAGGGTGAAGGTACTTGCCACCAAGTCTGACAACCTGAGTTCCATCCCTGGAACCTACATGGTGGAAGGCAAGAACTATTTCCTGAACATTGTCCTCCGACCTCCACATTGCAAGTTCAAAGCTAGGCTGGGCAACCTAGAGAGAGGTCTTGTCTCAAAATAGAAACTAAGGGGAGGAGAGTGAAGGAAGGGTTCTGGGAATGACTCTCAGCAATTGAGAGGGAGGTCTGCCATCACAGAGTACTGTTTTTGGTGACTCATTTCACAAGGAGGCTAGAAGAATCTCTGCTGTTCCCCATTCCTCAGGGAGCAAGCACCAAACTAGAAAGGTTCTGCCAAGCTGTGTCTGGGGTCCCTCCTCAGCTTCCCTCTCCCCTTGGCTGTCCTGATAATGAAGCCTTATTATTACAGCCACAGGCAGAATGCACAGACCCTCTCCTCCAGCCCCAGGGTCCCTTCCGGAGACACCTCTAAGGACTGCAATTATTACTAAGTCTGTAGAAGCAGAAGCTCGTTCTAAACCCCTTCAGAGCTGGTGATTGGTGGTAAATGGGGGGCTGTGATTCCGTGGAGAAAGAAGCTGGTTGGCTGAGGAGCCGCCCCAACACAAGGTGTGTGAGGGCAAATTGCGACAGACCAGGCAACTGAGAAAGAAGGGTGCTGCTGTTCCCCACGCCCAAGGGGAGTTTCCTTCAGCATTTAATCACTAAAGGATTAAAAGAGGGGTGGGGAGGAAATGCAAATGAAAGTGACAAGGAACTCCCTCTCTCTCTCTCTCTCTCTGTCCCTCTCTCTTTCTCTGAGTTCCGAATGAGGTGTGTTTGTGTATATGTTTATTTATGGTGCACAGTGTTCTTGTGTTGTGTGTGTAATATATGATGCATTGTGTGTTGTGTACTTATGGCCTGTAGTGTGTTTGTGGTTCTGCGTGATATGCCGTGTGATAATCGGTGTGCAGATGTGGTGTATGTTGTTCATTATCTTGCATGTTTGTGATACGCATCTGGTGTTTGGTGCTGTGTTGGGGGGGTATGCATTATGAATTGTGTGTGCAGACTGTAGTGTGTGTTACGTACGTTACGCGTTGCGTGTTTATGGTATGTAGATGTGGTATGCATTGTATTGTGTACATGGTGTATACGTGTGCATATGTGCCTAGAGATGGGGAAAGGTGTCCTCAGGTGGTTAGACACTGACGTGACTTGTCACAAGTTGGTGGAGGTGAGATCTCATAGTGAATGGCGAGTCAACACACCACACACCACCCTACACGCTGCATACACGACACCACACACTACACACACAGCATATGCTACACACTACACGATGTAAATACACACAGCAGAGCAAGGAAGAGTAGTTAAGGAGGCAACTTTCACAACAGAAATGTTTTAGTCTGGTTTGTTGGCACAATTGTCATTTCAGCTATTCTGGAGGCTGAGGCAGGAGGTCTACAAGTTCAAGGCCAGTCTGAGCAACTTGGTGAGTTCCTGTTTCAAAATAAAAAAAAGGAAATAAAAACCTGGGGCTGTAGAGCAGTAGCAGAGGGTTTGCCAAGCACATAGGAGGCACTAAGTTCAACTTCCAAAAAGACCACTAACCAAAGCAAACCAGACTTTTAATTTTATGACTTATATCTAGGTTAGGAAAATTGTACCACGCACAAACACTCACCAAAGTTGCAAATTCCCAAGAGCCAGCTGGAGAAGGTGCGGAAGGGCAGTGGTGACAGGGAGGACTGAGCTCAGTGGTTTTAGACTTGTTCTGATGGGCCCTGACTTGGTTTCCACCAAGGCTCTTTCCCCTGTTATTGTCCAGCCTGGCCCGCTCTTCTGATTCGGGGACAGGCAGCAGCTTGTGAGTGTATAGTGTTGCTGGGCTGGGGCGGAGGGTATCCACAAAGGAGGCAGTGACAACTGGAGCTGGCCAGGCTTCTTGTGTGTGGGGTCCTGGTATCTCCTTGCCACCCCTTTCTGTCCCGGTGTCATCTCATCCGTCTGTGGGGCTTTTTCTTAAAACGGAGGGTGTTTGTGCATAGCAGAATCTTCCTGCCTTGGATGTTAGGGGTTAAAAAAAAAGTTTTAAAAAGTTGAGTCCTTATACTCCCTTCTTGTTCTAGTTTGTGTAGCTTATACAAGGGTGCTGGTGAGTCTAGTTAGTGAGAGAAGCATTGATTAATAACTCTCGGTATCCCAATATGAATAATTTAAGAGTGCAAGTCCTTCAGAACATTCCTTAGAAAACACCAATGCCCACGTTTGCTGTGTCTTCTGTAGTGATCTGCAAATGAGCATCCAGTGACATAGGTCCTGCTGACAGAAACAGAGGGACTCTTCTGCATCTAGACTTTGCCACTGACCACATCTGCTTATCTCTCTGCATTCTCAGCTGTCCACTGATGCCCATAGCTCCAGGGAGAAAAGAGTGGGGCTTTGGGGAAGTTGCCTAGATGATTCTGGTAAATTACTTTACCCCACCCCTTCACCACCTGCTGCTACTGATGGCTAATCTTCACTGTCAATCTGAGCGAATTTAGAATCACCTGTGAGACACACTCCTGAGCATGTCTGTGAGAGCGTTTCCAGAGAGGATTAGCAGAAGAGGGAAGGCTCACCCTAAATGTGGGCACCATCATCCCCTAGGCTGAAGTCCCACACCAAATAAAAAAGCAAAATGAAGGTCTCATGAGCACAGTGATTCCCCTTCCTCTGCTTCCTGAGCTGCTTGGATATGAGCAAGCAGCCTCATCCAGTGTTGTGCTTTTCTTGAATGATTAAGGTTTTCTTTCTTTTTTGTTGCCAGAACTATGGGTAGAATTCAGGGCCACTTGCATGCTAGGAAAGAGTGCTACCACTGAGATATAGCATCAGCCCAGGGAAAAATGTCTGGTCGGATCTTTGGGGTTTTTTTCTTTTGTTTGTTTTGTTTTTGAGATGTATTTATTTTTATTTATTTGTAATGTTTGGCCTGAATATATGTATGTGTACCATGTATGTGCCTGGTGCTTGTGGACACCAGAAGAGGGCATTGGATCTCCTGGAACTGGAGTTACAGATGGTTGTGAACTACCATGCAGGCATTAGGAACAGAACTCAGGTCCTCTGCAAGAGCAGCAAGGGCTCTTAACTGCTGAGCCATCTCTACAGGCCCCGATGTTTTTAGGAGTAAATTAACCTTTAGCTGAAGGGGAAAGAGTTTTACACCACGACAAGACGACTCTTGGCTTTTCCCTAGAGGTTTGTAGAAGGAAGGAGGTTTTATAAGAGTAATGCGTGGTGAATTGAGTCTTTCTGCCTCTGTGACAACTCGATACAAGGGCCTTCTCAAGCTCAAGTACCACAGCTAATAGCAAATGGTATAAACCATGACGCTAGCAATAACCAAGAAGGAAAAGTGACATTCCTGTAGAGTGAATGAGAGGGAAAAGGGACAACGCTCTATTACTGTGTTTGAGAAGGAGCTATCCTGACACTTAGATGAGATTTCCATTTATCTCACTTGCCTCTCCTCCTGTGTCTGGTGTTTTAGTTTTGAAGCTCTTTCTTACATGGTGCCAGTGAAGAACTAGAAATTGCTAATAAGTATGGTAAACTATGGAGGTGCAACAGGGACTCCAAATCTTTGTTCACAGCTTGTTAGGAGAGCCCCACCCCCCAGCCCAGTCTGGTCTTGAGCATGCTACATAGCTGAAAAGGCCCTTGAGCTCCTAATCTTCCTGTCTCCACCTCCCAAGTGCTGGGGTAACAGCCTTGTGCCTGGCTCAGGAGACGATCACATGATCCCCACTTCTATATTCCTCTTATGCTTATGACTTAATCATAGACAGATGCCCCGGGGAGTCATAGCACAAAAGTAGGAAGCCCACTGGGTTTCCTCATGGGACAATTTGGTTTGGCCCTGCTCTTACTTCGTGGTTTCCTGTGTTAAGAACTCTGGCTTGATGTCCGTGGGAGACCATCTTTCTCATTGTTAAAGCGTTGAGTTACATGACAACCTAGAAAGCAGCTATGTGGAGTTTTGATTGTGGGTTTTGGATGTACGTAAGCATCTTTTAGAAGGGGGCTGGAAAGGAGGAATCTTTGAGCCAGCCGGAACTCTGCTTCAAGTTATTTGGAGGAGAAGCCTTCCCTGGGGCAGATGGATTGCAGCTCTGAAGCAGACGAATTAAAATGATTGACGGAGAGAGAGGCTCTCTATTCAAAGTCTGAAGATGAAAGCCAGTGCTTAGCAACTCAAAAACTAACTGAACCTTGTTAGCAGTCGATGCATTAAGTGGAACTGAATTGGTAGATGAAGTCCAAGCCAACCCGCACCTGGGATTTGGGTACCTTTATCATCTTCTCTAAGTATCATTTAGGTCAGTGATAATCTGTTAGCACTTCTGCATGCTGATTGGCTGGGGGAGCTTCTTTTCTCACTCAATGAGAAGATAATCAATCATGTTACTAGTCTTTGCTTTGGTGAGGATTTCAGCCAGCTGGTTAGCTGCCTCAAGGCACCTGTTTGACTGAAAAATAGGAGTCAGTCCTTTGCTTTTGCAAGGAGAAAGGGGTGGGGAGAACTTCCTTGAATGACAACTTTAGGTAGATGACTAAATTTGACCTCTTAGTCTCTAGCTGAACATTCCACTAAGATGCCTGCTGTTTCTTTTTACCGGTCTTTGAAAATCCTCTGGACTGCCATGGCTGATGTCTCTGGTGCTTATTGTCACTTCTCTTTAACCAAGTGCCAGGTCCTCAGCTCACTTTCTAGCTCATGGGCTTCCGGGCTGCAGAGACACAGCTAGCAGATGTGCTCTCCCTCAGGTTAGGAATACTCCCATGAAGTTGTGCTCACAGGCACACAGTTGCTCTGTAGGAGAAGGTGGGGGTGTGGGAAATATCTCCGATGACAATTTATGAAACATACCACTCTCCTCTGGTGTAGTTCAGTTGTAGTACAGTTGGCCATGCACTGGGCTCCATTTGTCTGAAACACCACCATCTCAGGTGCCAAGTAAGCTCATCCAGTGTGCCCAGAGCCAGCCAAAACCCTGAGAGCCTTTCCTACCTCCCTCATCCATAGCAAATCCATCAGTGAATCCTGTCACTCAGCTCTAAACATTTCTCTGAACGTCCCTTCTCTCTGCCAATGATCACCTCTGTGGGATCCCATCATCTTTCTCCTGGGCCGCCGCAATTACCTCCGGAGTGGCCTCCCAGCTTCCATTTTACCTTCCTGCACTCCACATCCCCCGTGGCAGCCAGAGACCCCGACTAAAAGCCTGTTAGACCACAAAGCACCCGTTTTAAAAGCCTCCCTGTAAATCCTGTACTAAGTAGGTCTAAGTGGAATTCTCCACCCATCTTCAGGCTCCTCTGACATGTGGTCTCTTTCTGTCTTCCTGACCTTTTGTTTCTTTCCTTTCTTCACTCCTTTCCAGTTCTTTCTTAAAGTTTTTAAGTGAAAAGAAATACAGGAATTATAAGAGGGACAAGCTGGGAAGAATGGAAGAGTAGGAGGAAGTGGTGCGGAGGGTGTAATGAAATCCATCATTAGAATTAATATATGATAATAAAAGTGGAATTTCAAACCCCCATCCCTACCTGAGGAGGCAGTTAATGACTGTTGTGGGAGGAAGGATTGATTTTCTTCAGTGGTGTAGCCTCTTGCCAGTGGCTATGCTCCGGTAAATAACCCCACCCCCATGTGCATACCCAGCAACCCTAATTAAACTCAGAGGATCATTTAAAAAAGGGAGAGGATCTGGAGAGATGGCTCTGTGGTGAGGTGCACTTCCTGTTCTTCCAGGGGACCCAAGTTTGGCTCTCAACATCTGTATCGCATGGCTCATAATGATGACCTCTTCTGGCCTCTGTGGGCATCTCATGTGAGCACACCTCCACAAAAACATTCCTATTTATACGGAGTCAAAATTAGTGTTTAAAATGAAAGAACACTGCCGTTTTTTCTTGTCTTTGGGCCTTTGTACTAGATATTTCCTGTGGGTGTTATGTTTTCCTCTAGTCTGATTGTCACAGAAACCATAGAAACCATGTAAAGAAGTTCATGTCTCATTTCATTCTCCCTTCCTTCCTTCCTTCCTTCCTTCCTTCCTTCCTTCCTTCCTTCCTTCCTTCCTTCCTTTCTTCCTTCCTATCTATCATCTATCTATCATCTATCTATCTATCTATCTATCTATCTATCTATCTATCTACCATCTATCTATCTTTCTGTTTTGTGGTATTAGGGATTGAACCTAGAACTTTGTGAATTCTATTCATGTTTCATCTTGAATGTCACATTCCTTGGAGAAATCTTTTTTTTTCCCCCCCAGAGCCTATGGGCATGCACATACCAGGGAAGCTCTTTACCACTGAACCACATCTCCAATCCCTGGGAACCCTTTTAGACTACTCAAATGAAAGTACTTAAGCCCTTTTGGAGTGTAGGCTTCTGTTTCATCCTCAAAGCAGCACTAATTTCTCCTGTTCATTTTCCTCCTCTGTTTATTGCCAGTCTCCACTAGAATGTAAAGTCTGTCACACTCTGGACTTGTTCTAGCATGTTCAGAACATCCCCGGCATGAAGAATAGCACCGTGCCAGTCCTAGGAACCTGAGAAATGGTTATCAGTTAATGAGGGGCAGGGACTGGTGAAGTGATCTGTCTGACCCAGCAGCAGATGTTTTTACACACGACCCTATCAGGAATTTAGGGACAAGGCTGAGTGACTTTTTGTAGGTTGATTCTGGATCCATGTTCTGAGTTTCTAAGTGATCAGACATTTTCTGTGGCCTAATGACTGTGGTGCTGTTGAATGCTCTCACACAATGACAGCTTCTTATCTGTGGGAGGTAGGACACTGACCTCATTCTCAGACGATCTGATCCACTGAAAAGCAAAATGTGTCCTTAATTTTAGGTTCCATTATGTGTGACATTTTTGTCTTGCTAAAGGTTAGGGGCCAGTAGGCAACTTGGAGAAAGCTGGCAAGCCATGTGTCTTTATTCACATTTAGAAATTAGTTGGCACCAGGGAACAGTCAGTGCACTCACCCTGATTTGAGGGCTGAGTCTTATTTTTCCCAGAAGGGCTGGTATCTGTGCCGTGTCCTCAGTGTCTGAAATGTCTTATTCCTGCATAAACAAAGGGCAGGCGTGATTCAGACAGGATGAATCCCTGCACCTCACAGACAGGAGAGAAATGTAGAGTCGTGATGCTTAGAACATTTCTCAGCCTTAGTTGTCAGCACTGGTACCCACTTCAGCACATCTACAGAGTGAACTCTGCTAAGGCTAGGTCAACAACACCATAAAAAAGAATTTTGCAATTAAAAAGGCTTAGCGAGATTACTGGCAAGATGGCCTTTTTCTTTTTTCTTTTTTTTTTTTAAACCATGGCACTTAAAGAAGTAAACTCAATACAAGTGTTTCCTTACTTCAGTTTTGCCTATCAGCCAAAGCAAAGAAAGAGCCACCATTTTAAAAAATTAAAAAAAAAACAAAAACAACCAAAAAACAATTTTATTTTGAGGCAGCATTTCACATGGCTCAGGCTGGCTTGCAACTTGGTAGCCAAGGATGACCTCATTGTCCTGGTCCTCCTGTCTTTACGTTCTGAGTGCTGAGATTACAAGTATGCACCACTGGGCTCTGTGTGAGCTGGGGATCGAACCCAGGGCCCTGTGCATGCCAGGCAGGCACTCTACAAACTGGTCTGCATCCCTAGCCCAGGAGTTGCTATTAAATGTGTTTATCTCAAAGGCGGTGTTTATAAACCATTTTTCCTTTGGGCAAACCACATTTTTTGTTTGTTTGTTTGTTTGTTTCTCTGTTGTAACTCTGGCTGCCCTGGAACTCATTCTATAGACCAAACTGGCCTCGAACTCACAGAGATGCTCCTACCTCTGCTTCTCAAGTGCTGGGATTAAGTGTATCCCAGCCCTGGGGCAATGAACCACTTTTAATTTAGCATAGACATCTCTGAGATGATGTCAATGACCCTCAAGGCTTGATAATCTGTAGAGAAGAGTGATGGAGTCAGGAAGGAAGAGTATTTTATCTTGCTTGTTGTTAGTGTGTGTGTGTGTGGGGGGGGTCTGAGGACAATTTTGGGAATTTTCTCCGCAGTACGTTCCAGGGATCATCAGGCTTGCCTGGCAAGAGCTGTTATTCTCTGAGTTGTCTTGTTGGGCACTCCGTTCCCCACCCCACCCCTTTGAAGAGCACTGTATCGCTAGCCACGTCCCCAGTCTCTCTACCGTTTTACTGTAATATTATTCTTCATTGTACATGTTTATGTGACGCAGAATGCTAATGCAATATCTGACCCAACGTGGGATGATCAAATCCGGGCCTTGACATTTCTCTCAAAAGAGTTTTTAAGCCGGGGCGGTGGTGGCGCTTGCCTTTAATCCCAGCACTCAGGAGGCAGAGGCAGGCGGATCTCTGTGAGTTCGAGGCCAGCCTGGTCTACAGAGTGAGTTCCAGGACAGCCAGAGTTATAACAGAGGAACCCTGTCTCTAAAAAAACCAAAAAAAAAAAAAAAGTTTTTATTTATGTATTATATTATGTGTGTGTATCAGTACCCTTGCTGTCAGATCTCCCTGATGCTGGCATTATAGGCAGTTAGTTATGAGCTACTGGATGTGGTTGCTAGGAATCAAACTCAGGTCCTCTGTGAGAGCAGTATATGCTCTTAACTGCTCAGCCTTCTCTACAGTCCCTGTATTATTTCTTAAATATTGTCTTTCTCTAGTGAGGAGGCATATATAAGGAAAAAGATTTAGCATTTTAGTTTGGATGCAGGAACTTATGCATTGAGCTTTCTGATTTTTGATGAACCACTTAATCAGCCTAATTACCTGTCCCCTGATGTTTGCAAAGAATATTCTAGCTAGAGATGAGTGTTAGAGATAGCATATGCAAAGGTTGGTACATGGTTAAGTGCTTAGTAATCGGAAGTTATTTTTTATTGCTAGTATTATATTAGTATGGATATTGTTTCCTGATTGAGAGAACAGACTCTGGAATCAGAGCAATATCTTTGAATACTGCTTCTACCACTTCAGAGTACTAGGACCTGAGTATTCACTTGTAAAAATGGGATGAACAAAAGTACCTCTGCCGTAGCTGATGTAGAGATTTAATGACATAATTTGTGTAATATGTTTAATAGTACATTGACCATTATTATAACTATTTAAAATTTGCCATAGAAAATATAGCCTAAAGTGAGTAGGGGTAAATAATGAATATCTAATGCTTTATATGCCGTGAGAATTGTGTTTCAACTACTCAGCTCTGCTAATTGTAGCAGGAAAAGAAATCACGTGTAAACAAATGAGTATAGATGAGTTCCAGTAAAACTTTATTAACAAAGATGGGCAGCGGGGCCAACTTGGCTTATAAACCATAGTTTGCCTTTTCTGGATACAGAGAAATTAACAATGCCTGATCTATGGTTTTTGGAAGAAAGACCTCTTGATGGCTGGGTATGGTGGTGCACACTACCACACAGTAATTGAGAGGCAGAGGCAGGCTAATTGCCAGGCATAGCTACACAATGAGACCTTCTTGATACAGGAAAAGAGGCAGGCATCAACCTGGATGGAAAGAATTACATCACCTGGGGGCAAAGATTCTGTCTCCAGATCCCATTCAGGGTGGAATTTACTTACTAGGGCAAGAGATTTGTTTGTACCCTGACCACAGACTGATTTCTCTCACTAGACATGGCTCATAAACAGGTAGAGAACCCAAGAAATCACTGTAAGTCAGGTTCACAATTCACCCCGGTAGGTGCTTACTTCAGTTTCATTTCATGGGTATATATACAACTTAACAGGCACTACTTGCGAGTGTGGTGTGGTCCTGGTAGCAGCAGTTTGCCCAGCTTCTCTTATAAACATGTGGGATCTCCATTCTTCTTCCCGTGTTTGAAATATGAGGTGGTTATACCCTTGCTTTGATTCATAGAACCCTTCGTAAGAAAAAGGCCTTCAAGACAAGGTGTTTTGACCTTTGACACCACCCAGTGCTCTTTTTCCCCTTGTTCCTGAACCTAACAAGTGGGAGGCTAGGTGGCCCACTTTGGGAAATGATTAAAGGTGGCACTTTGCTCCGGAGTGGAGATGTAATCTTATTAATCTGCTATCAGAGTACATCTTGCAGGCAGAGAAATTTAATCTTGGTCACTATCACATACGATATCTAGACAATTTATTTCCTCTTCACTGATCTAGATTCTGGGGCTATGGGAACGAAGTATCCTAGGCTGCTGCAGAAATCGAGGCGTGAGCTGTGATAAACAAAAACCCAGCAGCTTTGTGCTAAGCATGGCGACACCAACAGCCCCTTCCCTGGTGGTAAGCTCATCACGGGGACCGGGATCCGAGACTTGATGTGGAGCAACAGGTTCCTGTGTGTCCATGGGGCACAAGTGCAGAGGAAGCTGTTTCTAGGAAAAACCAATCAGGGCCCTGAGGGCTCACAGCCAAACTGGGACCGCTTTTCTGGTTATATGTAGAGGTGATTTTAAAAGACCTGCAGTATTTAGTAAATTAAGAAAAGCTACCTTTTGCCCCCCCCCCATTTTTTTTTTTTTGCAGGGTGGGGAATACTAAGGATTGAACACAGATCTCACACATGGCCCATAAACACTCTGCCCCTGAGCCGCGTCTCAATCCTCCTTTTAGATTTGACTGACGTTCCCAGGCTAGACTTTGAACTTAGTCTGCAGCTCACTCTGTCTTTCAACTTCCAATCTTCCTGCCTCAGCCTCCCGAGGATTTGGGATTACAGGTGTGTACCAACAGGCTGTCCTGTTTCATATTTCTAACAGTCAATTGTCTGGCCATTTCAGAGCCTTCATAGGTAGCTACTGATAACTAATGTTCCCAGAGTTCTTCTTTCTCTATAGTTCTTTGGCTTTCTGAGAGGGGCACCTGGAGGGTTGATAATCCCATTGCCAGCTCTCAGAGAAATTTTGTTCTTTCTTTTTGACTTTTGAGACAGGCTGGCCTCAAACTCAAGATCTTCCCGTCTCAGCTTTCCAAGTAAGTGCTGGGAGTATGGGGGTGTACCACCGTGTCTGGTGGAAATTTGTTACCTTGCTTTAATTATGTGAACAATGTTCCTAGGTATTACGATATGTTTATTTTCTTGAAGTCAATTTTATTTGTCCCTCTGGTCAATAGTGCTGACATTCTTGAAAACAGGTCTCACACCCTACTTTGCTACTAACCTAATTTTGTACTAATACATGTTGGATCAATGCATCAGTTTTGAAAAAAATGTTTTAATTGTTTGTTAGAAAATTCTGTGAGATGTAGTTCCTCAACTCCAAGATATGGATCTTTACTCAGGACTTGGTATGGAGGGGTGCTCCGTATGTCAAATATCAGAAAGGTGGGGTTGGAGAGGGATATTTGGAAGCTATCTCCTGTGTAGCTGGATTCCTTGCTAAGAGTAAAACTGAAGGCCTCTCAGCAGAGATGTGGGACTGGTCAAAACAGAGACAGAGAAAAGCAGACAACAGGGTGGCAGTGTGGGCCGCATCAGTCAACTAGGACCTTTGGGTTAAGAGTCACCGTGGATTACTGATTTGGCAAGAAGGTTGGATTTGATGACATAAACGAGTAATTTGAGTGGCATGGTGTGCACGATGCATTTTCATATATGGAAGCCCTGTCAGACCTCAGCAGAGGGAACCACCATCATGGCCAGTGCCAACTTCCATAGTGGAACCCTGAGTGTCTGAGCTCAGGTGTTTTTATTCTTTCAGAACTCCTAAGGTGTTTTACTGATAGCACATGTAGATCATTAGCAATCAAACCTCCCCCACAGAAATGCAACACCTGCAAACATTACAAAAGGCCAAGGCCTATGCGTCCCTCTTTCCAACAGTGCACAAAAACAATTATTTTAAACACAACTAAAAATAAACTTCCACAACAGTTACCAAATCAGCTCAAGCTAGAATTATTAGAGCTCAATCTACGGTTCGCCGTTCTATATTAGTAAGTTGGGGATATTTATGTGTGGGCATGCTCACATGTGTGTGTTGAGGGAGATGTTTCACTTACCATCAACACGGATCCTCTCAAGGAGAACAATAACCAAAAGGTGCCCTTCCCTCTGTCCTTATACTAAAGGTGCTCTGCCTCTTTGTCCAGTGTTCTTACCCCAGTCTCCCCTGTTCCTTTTCTCCTGTCATCAAATATCCCCGTGTTGATCTTCCATGGGATGTCCTAGGCTGGATCTTAGAAAATAAGAGAAGGCGAGAGGGAGGGAGGGAAGGGCTGGCGAGAGCATTATGCACTCCTAACCACTGCCCTAACCCCCTGAGCCACCTCTCCAGTCCTAACCGTCACACTTTTAAAAGACCTACTTCTGTACAACACAAGGTATCTCTCAGTAGGATGCTACAAATACTGAAAAAAATCTACCAGCTCTATTTTCAGGTAACACTGGGGACTCAGTGGGCAACGGGGACATTCTGTAACTTTTCCGCCAGTGTTAGTTTGGGTTGGCATGGTAGGAAGTACCTTGGAGAAAATAATGTGTGCTAGACAACCGCCCAAAGAAAAGACACGAACCCTTCCCTTTCATGTTTCTGCGTTGACAAGCCTGTGTGCCTGCTCCATCTGCTCATTTCCATCCAGGACAGGGAGCGAAGAGCTAAAAAGATGCTCTTTGTGGATTTGTAATCTCAGGATAAAATGCAGATCCCAGCAATGCATCATAAGCTCCTGTTTATCCTGAGAGCAAATATCTCGGGCATCACAATTAGCGGAGGGCATTTCTCAGAGTGCTGCAGGCTGTGACAGACAAGTCTCGTCCCTGTCACCCATGGCTTGACCCAGTCCCAAGGCGTTGTTTGGATCCCCAAAGAGAGATTCTTTCTTTTGCTCACTTTTAGTACTTGATTGATTTCATTTGGTTTTCTAATTTGCTCACAGCTGATGGAGCCTTACCTGGAATATTTGATCAGCTGGGCCCTGAGTTTCCTGCCATTTTTCTCTGAACTGGATTTACTGGACAAGGGGAAAGGAAATCTTTCCATGTTCTTTCTTGCAGATCCAACAGGGATGAGGCGAGATAAGGAATCTTTTCCTTCCAGCTTGTTGTTGTGGAAGGAGGAAGGAATTGCCTCGCTTACGGACTTAGGTCAGGGTTTAATTGCCAAAGGACAGACTATTCACAAAAGGGTTAATTTCTAGATTCTAGACCCCAACTGCTTCCCTGGTCTTATTACTCTGAAAGCAGGTGGGAATGAGTCTCCAGTCTCCGCAGGAGGCTCTTGTACTCCCCCACCTGAATAGTTCGGCTGAGTCTCTTTTAAATCTCCCAGCAGCTCTCTCTCTGTTCCTTGTTATTTTCCTCTCTCACCTCTGGACAGTTCCGCACGTTCACTTGAAACATCGTCACAGGAGAACTCGGCTTTGGCAGAGCCCCTCGGAAACGATTTTTTATCCTGTTCCGGCTTGCACTCAAATAATTCTCCATCAACGGCGCGTCTGATTGAGTTGGCATCACAAACCCTTTTGTATGCTAGTTTTTTTTTTTTTTTCTTCAAGAAATATTAAAGTCTGAATAAAATTGGAATAGCTGCCTGGTAATGATCTCATTATATATAAATACAGAAGTGCTCGCAGGGGAGGTAATGACTCCAAGACTCAGGTATGCCTCGAATACCTATTATCTTCCAAGGAGTCAGCTGCATTCAGCACTCAGGCTCCCCCAGCCTCCCTTTCAGTTTAAGGTTCAAGTCACAGAAAGCGAATGGCTGATTGAAGCTGGGAATAGGGCTTTGCCCCTCCCCCGTCACGACATATGTTCTGAGATGAAAGGAACCTGGGCTGTGTGTTTACTCTTCATTTGGGGGCTCACATGTTCCGACTGATCGGAAAGACAAAAAGGCAGAAGGAGAGACATTTGGTGCTGGCTGAAACCCATATCCATTCTCGATGTGAAGTTTCCTCGTTTGGTGCAGATAATTGTGATGAGACAGTTCTGGGGATAGACGCTACTAAAGGCTTTTTAAAAATAACAGGCCTGTCACCCAGTTTGAGTTCTTATGCAGCAAAAGAACAAACACAGATGGAGTCAGTAGGAAGGCGGCTGGGTGGGGAAGGCCCCCGAATGTGGGAGTTGACTGGTTATTAGTCCCAGTCATCTTTTCCGCTCGCCAGGATATAAAGAGAGGTGTTCGGCACAGTACAGAGAGAAATATATGGCCAACACATGCACACACAGGCCTCAGCTCCCAATGTATGCTAAGCATTTCTGGAAATATCTTTTGTTATTAGCATCAAAGAAAGGAATTGAGGGGGGCGGGTGGGCAGGAGCGACTGTATTGCTCCCTGTTAGGTCCTAAAGAGACCATATATCTAAGGGGGAATCACTGCCTGTCAGCTTACATCAGGAAGAGAGGCAGGGTGGAGGATGAGTTTGGCTATTACTCTTTTCCCAGGATCACACATCCTGTGAGTCCCTGAGATTTTCAAATTAAGGGCTATCAAAGTGTAAAAACGACAGCATAAGGGCTGGAGAGATGGCTCAGTTGGTAAAGTGCTTGCTATGTAAGCACGCGGTCCTGAGTTCGGATCTCTAGAACCTATGTAAAAGCCAAGCAAGATGGCATGTGTTTGTAATTCCAGTACTGGGGAAGCAGAAACAGGAGAGCCCAGGGGCTCACTGCCTATCCCGTGTAGCCAAATCGGTGAGCTCTAAGTTCAGTGAAAGAATATATATATATATCTCAAATAAGATGGAGAGCAAAGATGCATAGCATTGACCTCTGGCCTTCATGTGCTTGACTCTGTACACACATGTGCACACACATATGTGGATGGACACATACCCCTCCTGTACAGTAAAACACAAACATTATAAGTATAATTCTTTTGCAGAAGATTGGGCTGGATGGCAGGAAGATTTTGCCCATTGCTAAGAGTCTTCACTCACTGTCCGTGGAACGCTGTAGGGCTTTGACAGACAATCCCTACGGACAGAGAGTTACATGAACAAATCTCAAAAAGCAAAGGTGACCCTAGAGCAGGTGTAGCCATAGGGGAGCCCCCAGTGCTGGATGCCGTCATCTTGTCGATCTGAGGAGAGTCAGGTGACATGTCCTCAGCCATGTAATTGTCCACCTGTGCCACGCTGCTTGACACATGGCCAGGTTTCCACTTACTTACTTTACTTCGTGAGCCTTAGTTGGCCCCAGGGGAGAATCCTCATTTTGTCCTTCCAGCCCATAGGCTCTGTTGGGATGGGGAACACTCGCCCTCATTTGTGCTCTCACTTGCTTGGGTGAGGGCACTCAGAGATGAGCTCAGACATCGGTAGACATTGCATTGGAACATACCTCCTGTCCTCATCGTTTCTGCGGGGATCTAAGTTAAATCTCTAATTTGGCAGACCACGTCTTTCCTGATGCCTGCTGTGTCCCAGGGCACTCCATCTTTGTGATTGCCCACATAGAACCTAGTGCTGTTGAAACACTGGTAAACACTGTTGACCATGTGCCTGATGCCGTCTCTATACCTCGGGCTCTTCATCTCATCTGACCCTTACAGCCCTGTTAGGTGGGTGCTGCTGTCATTCTGAATGCAGCAGGTGGTGTTTTGATGTCTACTGGTGACTTATTTGTAGCTACAGATGTTTAAGGCTGTGGAGGCAGAAGAGGAGATGGTTTCCACTGAAGTCTTCACATAATTCATTATTTAAGCCCATTGCATTATTTACTCAGGTTTTATTTTGAGACAGGTGTTGGTCAGGCTGGTCCTGAGCTCATAATCCTTCTGATACAGCCTCCAGGGTCTTGAGATTATAGGCACGCACTATCACACTCAGCTATTTAACTAGTTTTAATGCAGCTTTCAGGGTTCAGCCTCAATTCTTTGGGATTCAACATGAATAAGAGGCATGATACCCATCTACACAGCATCTACAAACTAATAAGTGGATAGAGACAGAACCTGAACATACTGGCTTGTGGAATAAACTTTGATTTGGCTTCCTGTCTATCATTAGTTAGTCTTCATGGGCCTAAGATTCTTCCTCAAAACTAGAATTGGACTTGATCATAGGTTATTAACTTTCTCCCAAAGAAGACCATGAACTATATATTTTAGCCTTTGTAGGTAATATAATGTCTGTTGCAACTATTCAATTTCGCTGCTATATGGAATTAGAAAAATAACATAACAGACAGGCACAGCTTCATTCAAATAAAACTTTATTGACAAAGACATTTGTAAATAAAACTTGAGCAGGCAGGGTGTGACCTATTATCAGCCCCCGGGCCAGATGATGCTGGTAGATACCTCTGTTCAGAAAATGCTATAATTTCTCCACATGTCATGTGGTTACTAGTGTGTGAGTAAGAAGCCATTTCTCCGGCTTTTCCCAAGATAAGTATGTTTAAAAAAACAAAACAAAACAAAACAATAACAACAACAACAGCAACAAAAAACAACTTGGCAACAGATGTGCTCCTGAAGAGGCAGTAGGAGGGCTTCAGCAATGTTCTGATTGAAGTTGTAATGGGAGTGAGCCATGAAAGACGGCCCCACTTATCAGAGATGGGCGTCGCTGTTGCAGTTGGATATCTGACCATTAGCTCGGCAGGACAAGGAAGACACGACGGGGTAGGCTGGAGACACGGATGTCCCAGGAGCAGAATGCAAAAATAAAAATTTGTTTTTAGAAAGAAGTGTTTTTGTAACTCCTTATGTAATATGCCTTAGAATCCAAGATAATGCAACATAATTCTAACATTCATAACATGCCTGATAAAGTTATGATAATTCTACCTAATGTAATTCTGATAATACAACTAAAATCGAAACATAGCTATGTTTTTTATTAGCACATATTCATTGTCCAAAATAACGGGTTTCAGCAGGACATTTTCACCCATGCATGTCCTGTACCTCGACTGTGTTTCTATCCTCTGTCACTCTCTCATGCTACCCCCCACCCAGCAGCCAGTCGGTCCCTTTCTTCCCCCCTAAAACTCCCCCTTTACTTTGACGCCTTATTTTATAGATTTAATTTTAATCGCCCTTGGTCTATAATGTGTCTACCTAATCTCCATTTGAATGCAGTGCACTCATTTTTTATTTCCATATATTTGAATAACTCTCCCATGACTTCGAATGAATGCGAAATTTTAGGTCTGTTCCTGCTGAAAGAGACACAGAAACTTGTTCAACTGATCTGAGAGGTAGCTGGAGGGCTCGGAGTCTAGACAATTGAAGCAAGAGAGTGAACTTCAGCCGGGCAGGTCTGAGCAGGTCCATCAAATAAGGAGTCATCAGGGTGCTGCTGGTGTCTGTCATTTCCACCTGATTTTGTGTGGTTTCACTGCCAAGTTTTTGTTCTTTTGAGAGTAGGTCTCATCTGCCCATGCTCAAACTCATATGTGATTGAGGATGGTCTTGAATTCCTGATCCTCCTGTCTCCATCTTCCAAGTGCTGGGATTACAGGCATGAGCCACCAAGCCCAGCACAGTTCAACTTTTCATCTTTAGGCTGACATTTCCCCGGGTAGTTGGATGGTATTGCAAAATTCAACTTCTTATTTGACCGAATGAAACTAAGAAAAAGCAAACATCGTCCCCCAGATTCCCTGGTCCAAAAAGACACTGGAACAATGTCTTTAGGTATCACTGGCTGGGACTGGGTGGTTTGACTGTCCATAAGCAGGTGCGTGGCCTCAGCTAGTGTGGCTGAGATTTAGCACTTGATGAGGAATGGAACCAAGGCTACCCGAGGAATACTGGACTGTTTGTCGGTAAGAGGCGGATGGCTGTTGGTTAACAAACAGCAGATGTCCAGTACAATGGCACTTTGTGATTTTAAAAATGCTTTTATGGGAACTGATTCATTTGATTTCATAATTTTATGGGAATATGTTTGTGAGCTGTTGTTATTTCCATTTTCAGATGAGGACACAAAGCATGAATCACTAGACTCATTCAAATTCATACATTAACAGTAGAGATTGTATTAACTCTTTTCCTCTAATGGTGTTGACATCTGACCACAATACAGAAAAATGATTACTTCTACCCCGGACTAGATCTCTATCGATGCCACTTAAAATTGAATTGGTATGTTGATTGGTCACACCACACTGGCTTGTACTGATTTTATAGCAAATGAAGACCCTTCTGATTTTTCATGACTTCTAATAAAATGCAGAATACCTAATTTTTTTTTACACTTAAATTAGGAAGATGCTTATCTTTGTAATCTCTCATATTAAATTTCCTTCATTGCTCTGAACATGTAAGAAGGTTTGACTTGTAAAGAATTCAAACATTAAGAATCTTCTCCAGATTTATGGTTTCTTCAAGTTTAGTAGTCATGACCTATTTTGTCTTTTAAGTAATTGTAGGACGATTGAGCTATAAGGTATATGTAATGCTGATTAATTGCCAATTTCAGTCTGGAATGAGGCCTTCAGTGCTACATTGGAGGGTTCCATCTCTGCTTACTCAACAGTTCGTCAGCTGTATGGACAGAGGCCAAACTGATATAGTCAAGGAATCATTTCACAGATGGACCATCTCTTCTTCGGCCTCTTTCCTTGTGTTTCTAGTAAAGCAACACCTTCACTGAAATATCTCCTGTAGAAATGACACCATTGGCCTGGAGTCAAAGGTAACTTTGTTCTTGCTGACTTCCTTCATCCTTTGTTCTGGATTAAATCAGAAAAATTGTGGCTACTGGGTTAGCGTTAGATTCCTGTCAAGACAGTAGGAAGAGTGTCCCAATGGTGAGCAGGCCTGACTGTTATGAAAATCTGGTATTAAACAAAGTCTACAACACACATACCCTCAGTGACTTGATTTCCTTTTTTAGACTAAAAAGATAAATTCTATAACTCAATGTAAGTAGTAAAAGGATTTGGGAATAATCAAATATTGTACTCTGGATTTTCAGTCTTTAACAAAATTTGTATTTCTTTTACAGTTATTTATTTTGTGTGTGTGTGTGTGTGTGTGTGTGTGTGCATGTGAGTGAGTAAGAAAGTGAGAGAGAGAGAATGTGTGTGTGAGAGAGAGAGAGAGTGTGTGTATGTGTGTGTGTGTATGTGCACACTTGTGGAGATCGCTTGTAGAGGCCAGAGCATAGCTTGTGAGAGTCTGTTTTCCCCTTTCCCCATGGTACTGGGGATCAAACTCAAGTTGTCAGGCCTGACAGCAAGTGCCTCAGTCCACTGACTCATTTCACTTTCAGTCCTAAGATTCGTAGGGTGCGGAGTGGTACGTGGATATGTGAGTCTTTTGGCGGTAGGAACTGCAGGGAGGATGTTAAACCAACATAGACTCGTCATGGGACTTGGACCTGTGCTTAGTTTTACAGGAGGAGGAATGATGTGTGTTAATGGGAGTGGTGGCAGGCTATGTACGTGTTCTTAGAGGTGTGTGTATAGGCGTGTCTGTGCATACATGTGGAAGCCAGAGATCAATGGTAGGTATTTTCCTCAATTACTCTCCACCTGATTTTTTGGAGAAAGGCTCTCACTAAACTTGGAACTCACGGGTTCAGCTAGGCTGGCTAGCCAATGAGCTCTAGGGGTCTGCCTCTCTAAACTGATGTTACAGACATGTACCCCTCAACTGGTTTTTATGTGGGTACTGGAGATCTGAACACAGGTCTTCATGATTGTGCAGCGGGCCTTTATTGACTGAGCCATCCTTCTAGCCACTACTTTAAAAAGTCAGGCTCACCTGTTAATATTGTTTAAATGAAACTGAGAACTGTAGGGCTTAATTTCTTGGACGTGAGGAGATGCTCAGTGGGTGAAGTTTCTGCTGTCCCATGGGTGTGTAACCCTAGAACTGGGGTGTGTGTGTGTGTGTGTGTGTGTGTGTGCAGCAGATGTCAGAGACAGGCAGATTCCCAGAGCTTGCTGCCCAGCCACTCTAGCCAATTGGTGACTGGTAGGACCAATGAGAGATTCTGTTTCAAAAGATAAGATGGAGAGTGTTGATGGGAAACACCGAGTAGGGACCTCTGGCACACATATGCACATATATGGAGAGGAGGAAGCCATTGTTGCTCTCTCCTTGAGGACCATTGCTGCTAGGGTAGCCTTGCAGACACTTTATATCCATTGTCAGACGTAGCCCCCTGTCTCCCACAATGCCCTGAACACTGCTATTGCTGGGCTTTGCCTTACTTCACCCATTGCTGCTCTCCTCAAGCTTCACCCTCAGATCTTGTAAAAACTCCACCGTGCTGTAGGTATTTCATAGGGAAATTCCGCTTTCAAACCGTGCTGAATAGGTTTCAAAGAAAATGAATGAAAGCCATTCTTTTCTTCCCTTTCCCATGAAGCTATTAGCTATGCAGCCTGGAAAAACAGTTTCTATTTAAAAGGAGAACTACGCAGAGAGCAACATCTTTCCTTTCTTTCCAGCTGCACTCTGAAAGCAGCAGCTCCTCTCCTCTGGCTCAGAGCTATGGCCCGCCCTCCCTTCTGGTGGCTCCTCTCTGCCCCTCCCCCCTTCTTTGTGACACTCCTTTCTAGCTACAAGAACAGGTTATCAAGGTGATAATAAGCGAGAAAATGTTCCAGCCTTGTTTTAAGCTTCAGCCACACCACCCAGATTAATCAAGGTTAAATGCCTGTGTGAACCAATGTTTTCTACTCCCCTGGCCATGCAGCCCTAAGCCAGGCTGATCCAGCCTTACTTTGCCCCCTCTCCACCAGAGACCAGCTGGTGTGGGATGATTGAGGTGGCCTTGGCATCCAGGCAGCTGCTGGCTTGCACGTGGAAATTCAATCCTCTCAAGGTAATGCTTCAGCTTATAAAAAAACTTCTGCAATGGATTCTGAATTTGATGCCTCCCACTTCAGGGTGGATAATGACAGGCTCTCTGACTTCCACAGACACTGAGCCTAGACTGGGTAGGGAGCGTAATACTGTATAAGGCATTTTTATGAGAACAACTTTTATGAGACAGAGCCTCATGTAGCCCAGGCTGGCCTTTTATTCATTATGTAGCTAGCCAAAGAGGACTCAGGACTTCTGACCCTCCTGCCTCTGCCCAATTAGCACTGGGGTTACAAGCGTTCACTGTAATGGATGGTTCATGTGGTGCTGGGGATTAAACCCAGGGCTTCAGGTTTGCTAGACAAGTTCTCTACTGAGCTGCAGCCCTGCTGCTCGAACCATTGACCTGTAAGATCTCATTAGCAGGTTTCTAGCCATTTCCAGAATACTATTGTCAGTCTTCTCTCTATTCTTCTGAGCGCTTCTAGATCCTAGATGGCTTAGGGTGTGTCTGGGCCACCTGTAGTAGCAAGAGGCCTGACCTCGTGATGTCGGGGGAAATCTGGACCTCCCTCTTGGGGGAACTCAGTCTCATTAATAAGAGAATTTATGAAGGGACTCACATGGAAGCTCAAGGAAAAATTTTTTCATGTTTAAAGGAAAAACCCCAGGGCAGGTAAACTATAAACTTCAGCAGTTGCTTGGCGGAGGAGGATAGAGGAAAGAAAGAAAAAAAAAAAAGACTTTTTAAGCCGCATGGAGGTCAGACACAGGGCAGAGAGGGATGCTGTAGGGAAAGAATGAAGAAGTTCAAAATGTTAGAGAAAAGAGCCCAGAGAGCTAAGGAAACCATGCTTAGAAAAGAGATAGGAAGAAAAGGGGAAATTACACGTCAGCGGGCAAACGTACATTCTGTAGCTCTGCGGCCCTGCATGTTACTATGCTGGGTCTCACCGCAGGACTGATTATTCTGCCTGTCTTTTTAGCCTAGCATAAGGTGAGCCTGCCTTCCCAGGGGTCAGACCTTGGCCAAGTAAATAACTTGGCCCCAGTTGGAATTTGTTAGGTCTCCAGCTAGAGATGCTATTTCTGCCCCCCACCCCCCTTTCTGCTTGTACGTCAGAAGAAGTGAAAACGGCTCTTGAGCCTTGCCTAGTGTGAGGCCAGTCTCCTTGCTCAGAGTGCCACTTTGGCACTAAACTTGGATACCAAACTAACAGTGGAAAAGAGATGTGGAGTTACCACTGGACCGCCACCGGGCACATCATCCACAGCAAGTGGGGTACTGGGTCTGGAGATGTTTCTCTCCATTGCGAGAAGGTTGCCTAGAGATTGAAGCAACCATCATTGTCATCAAGATGCTTTGCAGCAGCAGTTAAGACTTGTCTTTTTTTCTATACTCCTTAAGCTGGTCCCATCCCTGAAAGCAGAGTCTCAGTGGTGGCGGCAGATGCTGCAGTAACAGTCCTGTGACCCCTCGTGGAGACCGACAGCTTTGCTGTATGAGGACCTGGATGTCCTTGTTGTCTCAGAGCTCCAGCTCTGAGTTGCAGGATGTGTTTTGGCAAGTGCAAAATCCAATAGTCATTGAACCCTTGATAATCTTCTATGCCCTGTAGAAGTGTGTTTTTATTCATCCGTTTCTTCAGGAGGTAAGAAATAAAGCTGTTCGGTTCTAAGCATAAATTAGCATTTATAACAATACTGTGCAAAAAAAAATGTAATTTAAATAGAAGTGATTAGAATTTTGATAAGGCACCAAGGAACTTCTAAACAAATGCTGATCAGGTAATGAGTGGTACAAGTCATTTATTTTAGTGGTGGTGCTATCTGTTCCGTGATTGGGTCACAGTTTCCCAAACATATATAGTGACTATTCATTAATTATGTACTTCTTGCTTAGTAATTGTCCAATTTAACCACGCACTGTGAGCTTATAGGCAAAGCTGCAGACAAGCACAGGGAGAAGTAACAACCTAGATAAAAGCATATTTTCTTTTTGTAATAACATTCACTAATTCAAGGACTCAGGGAGAGGAGAGCTATTGTTAGACTTTGGCCTTGGTCTTGTCTTTGTGAGATGGGCTAAATTGCTCACCATTTGTTACACAGGGACGTTTAAGCTCTAGAGTGCAGAGCTTTGCAAGCAAGGCTGTGCATCGGCATTTAGCCTGTCTTCATAGGAGTAGCCTCGCCCTTCGGTCAGCATGCAATTCTGTAAGTGGGGCAGTCTTTGGAATGTTATCCATTGAACTGCATACTTTTCTTTGGCAGTGTCACCCTGGAAAATGTCCTGAACCAACTGAGGTTAATTTTAAGGGTTTCTTTTTTTTTTTTTCCTTTGAAATGTTGGAGGTTTGCTTTCACTAAGAGAGCTGACATGTTTTCCTTCTATTTCATCTGGGAAATAATAATAGTAATAGTAATAATCATAATAATAGCAATAATAATAATAATAATAATAACTATTTTGAGACAGGGTCAATCCCAGGCAGGGCTTGAACTTGCCATGTATCTGGAACTCCTGATTCACTTTCCTTCACCTCCAGGGTGCTGGGATTACAGGTATGTGTCACCATACCCTGCGTACACTAGGGAAGTTCTTGGTGTGATTGTATCTTCACTGAAGGTCTGCTCTTCTGTTTCACTTACTGATTATTTTGTGCGTGAGTACGAATGTGAGTTGTGTGTGTGTGCACAGACTACAGGAGGATGGTAGCTGTCCTGCTCTGTCACTCTCTGACTTATTCCCTTGAAACAGGCTCTCTTACTGGATCTGCCACCGGGCTGGCAGTGGGCAAGCCCCGACAGTCCTCTGGTCTCTGCGTTTCCCTGATACTGGGGCTGCAGATGTTGCAGCCCCATCTCTTTACATGAGTGCTGGGATCAGACTTGTGCAGCAAGTGCTCCTCCTACCCATGGAGTTGTTTTCCCAGTCCTTATTGATCATTTTTTATTGGTAATTATAAATCAAACCATCAGCATTGATGCCTTGATACAATCTTCATATTAATACAGCATGTCACCTTTCTGGAATGCAAGTTGGAAATTAAGAGCCAAGAAAAGGAATAGCCATAATATTCTCCCCTACACAGGATTTTTTTTTTTTTTAAAATGGAGAACCATCTCTTTACTATAGTTTTAATGTTGGCCTTTTGCCCTAAGTGTTTTCACATGTAAAAGGCAAGTCTCCCTAGAATGAAGCAGAAGAAAGGACAGTACTATGCAGTCTAACACTTGGCATAGTGATTTATGTAAATGGTACTTGTCTTCATTTACACTACTATCACAAGGGGAACACCTTTCATCCTTTGGGTTTTTGGGTAATGACCAAACACAAAGCAAATGAATTAGTTAGTTTCATGTCTCTACAACAAAAATACCTAGTAGAATCAACTTAAGGGAGAAAATGTTGACTTTGGCTGGCTCATGATTTCAGAGATGTGTCCATCCGCAAGGTGGGAATGCATTGCAGGAACAGTGTTGTGGTAAGAGAAAGGGCGTATGTGTCATGTCAGTGGGCCTGAAAACGGACAGCAGGGACTGGAACCAGAGGAAGGCATGATTTTCAAAGGTCTGCCCCCAGTGACCCATGTCTGAGAGCCAGGGTCACCTCTTAAAGGCTCAACAGCTTCAAAATAGCATCGAAAGCTGGAGACCAAGTGTTCAAGATGCCAGCTTGTCGGGGATACTTCACATCTAAACATAACAGCGACTGTCTACGGTGTGCCCAGTGTGCTCAGAGTAAGACCCAAATTCAGGTGATGGGGTGACAAGGCGTATGCTGAATTTCCTTTTTAAAGAAAAACCCTTTCTCGCCCCTGTCCATGTATACACGTGTTCATATGGGTGCCTGTAGAGGCCAGAAGAGGGCGTTGGATGCCCTGGAGTCACGGGAAGTTTTGAGATATCTGATATGGATGTTGGGCAGCTAACTCCAGTCCTCTGCAAGAGCAGTAAGTGCTCTTAACTGCTAGCAGAGCCACCTCTCCAGCTCTGGAATTTTTCTTGTTGGAAAACAACGGCCACTCTTTCCTAGAGAATCTCTGTTGCCTGTGTTTACTGTGGCAAAGCAGAAGAGAAGGTAAAAAAAGCTCATCAATACTGAAAGCATCTATAGTACCGTCATGTTCACAAAATCTATCATCCGAGTAGCGTTTCTTTTATCAGTCCATTTTACAGCTGAGTAAACTAAGACTGAGGAGGACAAAGAGGATTTCCATGCTCAAAATAAGTCTGAAGGCCCGGACAAGAGTCACCTCGAAGCAATTTTAAATCCCCTTGGCTGTGCAGGTCCCTCCATCTCCCTGCTAAAAATAAAGTCAAAAGGGAAGAGAAGCCTTAGGGGTTGCTGACGTTGTTTTCCACAGTGATGATTTGGCTCTAATGAGATAAATTCTTTGGAACTATGCAAAGAGAAGATTTGCTACCTTAAAACAAACAAATGGCAAATGGAGAAAACATTGTGTTTGGGATAATTTATTTTCTTTGGCTCTGCTAACTCTTGAGCAATTAGCTAGATTATTTCTCTAATGTGAACAATGACTGTATTCATACTCAAACAATTAATTGGACAATTGTTCCGGGGTGGGCATTTCCTCTATTGCTTTTCTTCCCTTTGCATGTCACTTCCCTTCTCGCACATGCTTGGCTGGCTCAGTGAGAGCAGTTTCCACAGTGTAATGCCTGTGGAAGATTGTAAGCTCTCAGAAATCATCACAAAGAACTATGACTGCACATTTATTCTCAGCAGACCTCCACGTATCTTTGGATTTTTATGTTTTGCTTGACTTTCCAATCACTGAGCTCTGAGTTATAATGTCTCCATTATTTTGCTGGGCATATTAGAGTTGATTGTTTCTCTCAGCAGCCGTCAGCCGCCCCCTGTGAGACCTCTGCAGCTTACCTTATCATAATATTGGAAAGCAATTTCTCTTGACTGCTGTGAACCAATGCCAGAAGCCCAAAACGCTACCACAGTCATTAAGTGATTTCCAATTAGTTAATTGGTTTCACAGGCTGCTTCTTTCTAAACTGCACCTTAAATGAAAAGCAGAACCATCCATTTTTGAAGGAAGGGGAAAAAAAAAATCATCCTGGGGCCTCTGGGTTTTAAAATTGGAAAGCGCAGCACACCTTAGAAGAAACTTCACTAAAAATACCAGAAAATGTTCTTACTACGAGCAGAGAAGAGTGGAACCATCCTTGGACCATCCCTGCTTAGCTAGGATTGCTAGCCCACTTTCACCTGGGATCAAAGGAAGCCACACAGACTGTCACAGAACAGGGAGAACTGAGATTAGCATGGATTCTCTTCTGTGCCAGCTTCCTGGCTTCTGTATTGGGTGCTACAGGGCTGTCTGGGCGCGGCTGCTGTGGGATGCTATATTAAACCTTGCTGAGAAGTAGGGCAAAGCCCTTGAGAATGGTTCTTTAGAAAGCAACTCCCCTCCTTCCCTTCCTTCCTTTCTCCTACCACCTCTCTCTCACATTTCCTTGGTGTGATAGCTCCCACCTGTAATCCTAGCATTCAGGCAACCAAGGCAGGAGGATCATGGGTTTGAGGATAGTCCAGCATACATAGTGAGCCTGAGGCTAGCCTAACCTATATAGTGAGACTTTGTTTCAAAGTATACAAAACGAAAACAAATCACCGTTATGAGTACCACCAACACCACGACCACTATCAAGCTGCTTTGGGGAGCTGGTCCTATGGCAGCGTGGGAGAGTGCTTGCCTAGCACAAGACTAGATTCCCAGCACTGGGGGCAGGGGAAGAAGCTGGAAAGGGAATTCAATGATTATGTATGTGGTCTAGTAAAAGAGAAAAATGAGCTAACGGAGATGGGAAAGTTTGTCTGGAGTAGTTCTAGTCAGCACACGTTAATGACAAGACCATAATCTTGAGTCTTAAGCAATACTTGATTTGCACAGTAGGGTAAATATTTACCCTATAAGAGAAATGAAATAGGGTAATAATTGATTGACTCATAAATTATCTAGTTTCCCCCGATAGAGGGAATGGCTTTAATAGTGGACAGAATGCATATGCAATGGAATGGAAGCACCCCCAACCCTTTAGCCAAAGATGACCCCCAAGCAGCAGAGGATAGTAGTTAAATGAATGGACTTTGTTTTTCTCTTTCTACCATGTGGGTCCCAGACATTGAATTCAGGTCATCAGGCAGCAATTCATCAGGCTGCCTGTGATTTCCACATGTGTGCTGTGAAACCCACGTGCTCCGCCATCACCCAATAAATCAATTTAAAAATATTCAGAACAGACTTTGGAACCAGACTATGTGTATGGACATACTGAAGTGGCTTTACAGTTGTATCACTTTGGGCAAGTTGTCGGATGTCTCTGTGCTCAGTTTTCTGGGAAATGGGGGGAAGAAAACCCTTTTGTAGGGCTGTTATGAGGAGTAAGTGGGAGAATCAGGTTTATAAATCCCTTAAAACCGCCTCTGCTACAAGGCTTGTTAAATAAACTGCGTGGCATGATTTGAGACTCTCCTTTGTCTCTGAGGAGAAAAAAAAAACCACAAACCTTTTTCTCTCATGTTATGGTTAGTTATCTGGCAGAACTCAAATTCAAAGCAGGGTCACAGATGAGATGCCAATGACCCATCTAGTCAATCAGTCAGTCAGTCAGCTGTGTTCCCTGATCAGCTCTTTAAGATTATTCTTTTAAACTCAGCCAGTGCAGGATCATTGGGGACAGAGGGAACAGTCTGGGGATGTAGTTCTTGCTCAGCATGAACGAAGCCCTGGGTTGGATCCTCACATGAACTTTGCATTATGGTGTATGGCCATCGCCCCAGTGCTGGGAAGGCAGGAAGCTCAGAAGGCAGCATATGAGGCACCGTAGTGAGTTCTGGGATACCTGAGACTCTGGTTCACAGTTGTAATGTTAACACTTGAAAGACTGAGGCAGGAGGACTGCCATGAACTTGAAGTTACCCTGGGCTTCATCACCAACCAGGGCTTGAATGAGAGAGTCTTTCAAACAAAATAAAACAAAGAGCAGACAGGCCTGTTTGGGAGTTGGAGATGAAGCTCAGTTGGTAGAATTCTTGCCAAATATGCATGAGGCCTTGGTTTTAATCCCCAGTACTGCAAAAAGTGAACGCTGTACAGAATGCTAACCTCAGCAGCCCTAGCTAGAAGGTTATCCTTGGCTACATAGTGAATTTGAGACAAGCCTAGGCTCTATGAGGACCTGTCTCATTAAAACAAACAAACAAACAAACAAACAAACAAACAAACAAACAAAAAACAACCCCCCCAAACAATGTTTATGTATAGAAGTGGATTGCATTTGAATGGTGCAGGAGGCTGTAATTGAGATATAGGGCTAGAAAGAGGCAATGAGCTTTTGCACACGTACACACACACACACACACACACACACACACACGGACAGCAACCAGGAAGCAACAGAAAATCTTTGGCACGAGGGCGAGAACATGCAGAAAGGGGAGAGTCAGTACCTTGGTGAGGGAACCAGAGAGGACAGAGCAGTCAAGGGAACCGAGGTAGCTAGCACAGCAAACCCTTGCCCGGGTTCTGGAGCTTTCCTTCTGCATTAGACGCAGTCAGTTCATCACCTTAGTAGCCTTTATGGATTAAAATTTAAAACCAAATTAGATGTGTTTATAAAACATAGCCTTTGAAGGATGGAAGACAAGCTGCCAACTGGGTACTGGCTGAGCTGCTGTAGCCTGTGGGGTGCTTCCACCTCCCGGAAGGTGCGGTTCAGTGGAACACCCAGAGTCACTGTCTGACTACAGATCTTTCTTTCAGGTAACTTGCTGGTGGGCAAAAGCAGGGAGTTTATTTAGAGACATGCATTTGCTGGCCTTGACAGTAACTGTTAGAGATTTGCTTTTCCTCATGTGTTTTCTAAAAAATTATTTTTAGGTTTCCTTAGGCAGCACATCCATTGCAGTTGAAACTGTGGCTTGAGAAACACGAAGTATGAAATCTCATCATTATGCACAATTTTTGACATTGTGTGCTTTGAAAGTGGAATGTTTTTGGGAGTAGTGAGTCCCACACTTCCTTCCCACCCCCAGCTCTCCCATTGCTTACCACCTTGTTATTGGAGAGGGAGAGAGAGAGAGAGAGAGAGAGAGATGTTGTTGTGACATAGAACACAGTATATTCTACTTTCTGTTTTTCAACAGCAATGGATCTTTCAAGTTGTTAATCAGTTTGAAGGAGAGAAGGCATCAAAAGGGATGCAGCATTTGACTTTTTTGAGAGAGTAATGTGTTCTTTTTTTCTTGAAATGAAATCAATTGATACATTTACTTATAGGGCCCTCGAAGATGATTAGGACTGAATAAATAGTAGATCAACCAACCAACCATCTTGCCAATGCCTCCCAGGAACTCATGATCAACAAGGTCAACACCGTACCCCTTTACCTTTTAAAAATATTTCATTACCTTCCATTTGTGGGATGAAAAAACCCCAAGTATTCTCATCCAAAGATGCTAAATTAGAGAGGCTTATTAAAGGCTTAGAGTCGTTTATGAGCCAATGAGAAGTTTCTTTCGAGTTTTTGCCTGACCAATACCAATACACTTTAAAAAATACTAAGCTTCTAAAAATAACACCACTGTAGGATTTGTGGCTGACAGTAATGGCTCAGATGGGTGTTGGGGTGTCTCTGAGGCTGAGGAGAGGAGATCCTAGTACACGTGACAGGACTTTACTCTCTGATAGTCATAGGTCTTAAAACCACAATTCAATTACATAGGATTCTCTGCTAACCTTCCCTCTGTTGAGTGGCTTTTCCGCTTCAGAAGGCAGCAGGATGTCCCGATAGTCCATGTGTTTCTAAAAGCCTGATTAAATGTATTGCAATGTGCATGGAATATTCTAGTCTCCAGATATTATTTATGTTGAGACAGGGGCAGTCTCGGGGGACTAGAGATGCATTAAACCCCACATACTTAACGGATGGTCTTTTCCTTCCAGAAATGCTGTGTGTGGCTGTCTGTGCTCTGAGGCCCTTGGTAAGCTCTTGGCTTCCTCCTGACCTGCAGTAAACCCACGTACCCTGCTTGATATTCATTAGAAGTAAACAAATGCACTCGCTTGAATCGATATTGGCATTAAGCGGCTCCTGGACTTTATGTCAGGCTCTCTGGTAGGAGAGGTTATTCTTTGGTTGCAATGGGCTTGGGTGACAGGAAATTTAAGACTAAATGGGCTGGAAGTTTAATCCTTCGATGCACTTAAGTCTCGTGATTCTTACCTCAGTCAATAGGAGGAGGGGGAATGCTCTCTGTTATTATGCTCTTTCCCAGTGTTCTGCTTCTTCCTGCCCATTCTAGCTAGAATGGCCTTCCGTTGCTGATGTCTGGGTTAGGCTTGCTCTTCAGGGGCCAGTTGAGATACACCGATTCTCACACTGATTCTCCTTAGTGTCTTCTTTTATTAATCTTGCAATTTATTTTCTACTAAAAGAAAAGAAAGTACCAGGTAACCAACTATGGACTGAAGTTTCTAGGGAAAAAAAAAGTCATGCTGTGTTAAAGATTCTACAGGGCTGGCCCAATGACTAGGGTGCTCATGACAGTGGAGAGCAGAAATGCTGCTGGACTGGAGCTCATTAGTGGGTCTAATTTTAGTTCCTGTGATAGTCATCTACTGTCCACCTCTGTGTGTGACCTGGCAGCCTCTGACCATCAGGTAAAATCCCTTTTGGAATGTATAAACAGACCCTTAGCTCCCACCAACCCAAAGACTAAGAACGTATCATACACTTTGTAGGTTTGAGACCTATAAGCAGAGACTTCTCACCTGTGCTGTAACCGTCTACTGGATATTTCCATCACTGAATTAAAAAAAAACAAAAACAAAACCTCTTGATTATTATAGTAAAACTATTACTATGTTGGGGCATAGATTCTCGGGTAACCTGAATCTGTGGTCTATGGCCATGGTAACTCATAGCTGGTTCCAGAATAAACTCTCTTATTCCCTTTGAGGGAAGAGTTGTGGTTTTGAGTGGATACTTGCCGCTAGGATTTTAAGAGAATTGAATGGTATCACTAAGTGAGAGCTTGGCAGAGAGAGCACCACCGTTCACAGAAACTTCAGCTTTCTGAATTATTTATTTATTTATTTTTGGTGCTTACTATTGAACTCAGGGCCTTGTGAAGGACTTTACTACTAAGCTGGGTCCCTAACTCCATTTAATTTAATTTAATTTAATTTAAGTCTATGAGTATTTCATGTCTGTATATCTGTGGACCATGTGTGTACCTGGTGCCTGTGGAGGCCAGAAGAGGGTGTTGGATCTCCCCTTCCATCTTTTTTTTTTGAGAAAGGTTCGCACTTTGTAGCCCTATATGATCTAGAATTCAGTATGTAGAAAAGGTTGGCCTTGAACTCCCAGTGATCTGTGTGTCTCTGCCTCCCAAATGCTGAAATTGAAAGTGTATGCCACCATATCTAGCCAGTCCCTTCCTTTTGTTAAGACTCATTCTTGGTAAGTAATCCGGGCTGCCCTGGAACTCATTATGTAGTCGTAGCTGCCATTGAACTCATAGTCTGTCTTCAGTGTGTCGTCCTGGATGTCACCGAACTAATAATCTGTCTTCGTCTCCCAAGTGCTGGGGTTACAGGCAGGTGCCACCACAGCCAGTTACTTAATTGTGATTCTTAACCTTTTGTGGATCATGTATCTATATGAGAATCTGGTGAAAACCATGGATCTCTTCACAGGAAAAAATAATTAAGTATGTGCAAACATTTGCATACAATTTCAGGAATGTCCGAGCTCCCTAGAGTTCAAACAGGAGCCTATTAAGCCCCCCTCTTCCAATAACCAGTAGATGGGCTGTACCAGAGAGGGGGCTTGTTGCTTAGGAGAGGCTGAACAAATGCCACATGATCTACCGGCTTTCTAAATTGCAATCAGAACAGACGCCATGCCCCGGGAAATCTAGCTGTAACTTCCCCTTATATTTAGTTTTGAGAAGCTGTCATGTCCGAGTGACAGAAATACCTCTGAGCACAGAGCCTCGTTCTTGTCCTTGACTGACATATCTTCCAGCTGGCCTGCCATACCTTGTTAGAACAAATGTGGCCTTAAGAAAAAAGGAAAAAAAAAAAAAAAAGAAAAAGAAAAGAAAACCTTCCCTTTCTTGTTGGACACTTCCCTGCAGTCTGAGTGTGTTGCTCCCCAGCCAGGTGGAGTGTTCTGCTGACACCCCGTCTTTGCTCCCTATGTGGAATTTACTGCAATTATCCTTTGGTCCGTCCGTGTCTGTATTTTGGCAGGCCACCCTGCCTTCCCTGTGATAACGGCTCCACAGATGGGGCCGGTGAAGCTCTGCCCAAGCCTTAAGTCATCCTTTGTCAGATGCTGTGGTTATACGGGGGTTTTGAGTGTGCTTGCCTCCCTGCCCACATCTGTGTGTGCAGCCCCCTCTGCACTATGCTTAAGTGCAAAGTGTGATGTGCAAGGCTGACTGAGTTCCTATTTATGTGAGCCACAATAGCAGTTAACCTGGAGGATTCGGGTACCTTGGATTGTGTTTTTATGGCCCATGTTACCAGGATTGGTTTGTGGGGCTATGTATAGCAAGTAAATGAACTGGATAATCGCCATATTTCTATTCTACTCCGTGCTGTGTGGCCCGTGCCTCTGGAAACAAAAGTTTTCTGTACAACAAAGTCACTTCTCAAGAACAATTATGCCCCCTGGGGGTGAATATTTCTGTCAGTGCGTGCCAAGGATGACTAAATAAATTGGCTCCAAAATCACCTTTTCCTCATTTAACTCTCATTTGATGTTTTTTTTTTGCTGCAGATCAATGAAGATGGCAACAGAAACATCTAAAAAATATAAACAAACAAATAAACAAATGCCAGGCCAATTCCATCCACTTCCGAAACGGAACCAGCCAACTAAAATCCTTTCACAATGACAAGAACAGAATGGCCCAGGCATTATTTAATTAATCTTTTGCTACATTTTAAATATCTTCATCAGTGAGTTTATGTATCAAATGTTAATGTGGGTTAAGATCAACCAGCGATCATGCTAAGGGGCCCATCTTTATTCAGGGGGTCTGGGCAATACCTGGATTCTACAAACTGCCAACCATGTGGTTGCTCTGGTTTGTGAGACAGTCTTGGAGATGTGAGATGTACCTTTTCTGAGGTATTTGTGCACATCTTCGAGGCCATGCCCAATACTTGCCTCCCAGTGCCCCTCGTGGGCTCTCTCCTTGGCCCATCGTTTGCTATAACCCAGTTCTGTTTTCTTTCAGGCTATGGCAAATGGAAAGGCTCTGGTCTTGAGAGAAGAGTAAATAGGTTTTAATAAAACCAAGGAAGAGTCCATCTAGATACAAGCTGTTGGGGAAGTTTATTTTTAGTTATGTTTGAAATTGTTTTATGCACTGTTGGGTGAGGGGCTATCCCAAGTCTAGGGTGTTCTGTATTGTTTGCAGATGTTGGATTTCTGTGGGGGTTGTTTAATTGCTAATGATCTGCATGTGATATCAGTAGGCGTTCTGAAAGATTAAAAACACCTGAGCTGAGACGCTCGGGGTTCCACTGTCGTTGAGTATGGTGCTGGGCAGGACGGTGGTTCCCTCTGCTGAGGTCTGGCAGGGTTTGCAGTTAAGGATATGCCTCCATCTCTTCCTTGCTGAGCCACCACAGCGGCGTACAGCTACAACAAGCTATCACCCACAAAGAAACTTCATTGTCTGAAAGTCCTCATAGTCTCCTCAGTAGTGATTTAGAATTCTAAGTAGAGAAATTGTTCATCACTCAAAATTTAGAACAGACTAGAAAAGAGCAGTGAATGAAAATTCTCTGAGTCTTAGTCTTGAGTCTTCATGGCAGCAGGGAGCAAATTTCTGGAGTGTGAGTTTCAGACCTGAACATACAAGTCACACTCATGAATTCTTTGTTCACGCTTTTTTTAGCGGCATTGCTTATTTACTGTCTCTTAGAAAAACCACCTGAACTCTTTCCTTGGGTGAACCGAGGACTCGTGTAAACATGTATTCTTTCAACCCCAAGTGCCTGCTTCCTATGAGAGACTGGTAGTGATTTTTGCCTCTCTAATAATAAAGCAAGCTATTAACTTTTGTTGAGTTCCTCCTTCACAACTCAGTTACAAGGGCTGGACCTCAGGGTCTCTGTATTTTGTGGTTCTAAGAACAGGGAGAAGTGGAAGCAGTCGATATTCTGCCTGTCTGTGGCTTTTACTACTGAACACAAAGGCTTTTGTTAGTCCTTTTTGTTTCATGGCAAGCAGAAACAGTGCCATCTTTTGTGTGTGTGTGTGATGGTTATAGGCTAGTAAAATGAGTGTTTTCCTTTGCTTCCTGTTGTAACACTGCCTGTTTTGTGTTTTGTTTTCAAAAGGAAAAATAGTGTTTTTTTTTTTTTTTTTAAAGCCTCTGCATTGGAGAAATAGCTCAGTTGGTAAAGAACTTAATGTTCAAGCATGAGAACCTTAGTTGTATCTGCAGAATCCTGAAAAGTGAGGCAGGGTTGCATGTTCCTGTAATCCCTGTGCTGGGAGGCCTAGGCAGCGAGCCTGTCCCTAAGATTCACGGTCAGCTAGCCTCCTTTACTTGGAGCATTCCAGGTTAGTGAAAGACCATGTAACACACACACACACACACACACACACACACACACACACACACACACAAAGAGGACATCTGAGGTTGACCTCTGCCCTCCATTCACACCTATATCCACACATGTGTTCGTGCATATAGACATTCTACAAAGAATTCCCATATGTGAAACTGAGTCACTGAGGAGGGGACATGGAAACCCATCACCCTAAAGTCAGTTCCCCAAGGTCCAAGTTTAAAAACCGTTGCATGTTTCTGGGTAAATGGTCACGTTAGGAAATTGAATTTAGGAAGTAGATTGTTTAAAGGCATGTAAATCTGAGTTGGACCAGGGACATGAGAAATGAGTATAGAGAATCTGTTTCCTTGTGGGGACAGTGAAGGGAATAGGTATGGCTTAGAGCAGTGCACACAGCTGAGCTGAGCAGAACTGGCCTTTAATCTTACTGTTTTCCCTTCATGAAGATTGGTTTCGGGGATTAGTTGTTTATAATGGAGACACAGACTCCTGGCCTTATCTTGAAACAAGAATGAGCGATGGGTGGGCAGGCAGGAAGTGGGGAGGGGAGGAAAGGAGATAGAGAGATAGAGATAGATAGATAGATAGATAGATAGAGAGAAACAACAAGAGGTGGGTGGGCAGGAAGGGAGGGAGGGGGAAGGAGAGAGGATGGAAAAAGAGGGAGGGAGGGGAGAGAGAGAGAGAGAGAAAGAGAGAGAGAGGGAGCCAGTTCATTCTGGAGGTCTGGTGGGCAGGAAATGAAGCAGAGCCACTGGGATGGGTGATGGATGCCTGGAGGGACCTCCTCTGTCCCTGCACTGTATCCACTTGCATTGGTTTGGCTTCAGAAGTCCCCATCTGCAAACCACAGGGGCTGGGTTGAGATTCTAAATCAAGTATTTCTCTGTTCATTGCTTTTGGTGTCTGGGAAGTGCTTAAGCACGTGAAAAGAGCAACCCTGGTTTTTATGTGGATTGGTAGAGCGTAAGTCCTGCTGTGGCTGTTAGGCAAATGGCTTCGCACTTCATATATATATATATATGTGTGAATATGTATGTATATTCTCTATCTCTACACACACACACACACACACACACACACACACACATTCCCCCAACCCCCCCTTGCAGCCCCAGCCTTTCCTAACTGAAGACTAAAAATGGGGTGTTCCTTTTCAGAACATTGTTGTGAAGGCTGCTGTCTAGTTGAGTTGCTTCTGAAGCAGGAACAGTCAGTGTCATTAATTTCCCCCATGCTGTGTGGGCTGTGGAACATGATGGATCACATTGCCGCTTCAGAATGGGAGCCTTCCGAAGCAGGTGGGTGAGTGGGCTGGCGAAAGGCTTTGGAGAGTTCACGTGCTTGTGTTGTTAGCAGGAGAACTGCCCTTGGGGAGACGATGGCATTTTGGAGTAGTTTGAGAGTAAGGGGCTGGGGCTGCCCTCTGCTGCACAGCGAAGCTGGGACCTGTTGTGGGCTCCTGTTTTATGGTAGGACAGGGTCTGGTTAGTGCGTGGTTGGAAAAGGGACAAGGAACTGTAGTGCATATGGAAGAGATTGAAGGTCAAGCCTATTTAGTGGCTCTGTGTCCTATTTATTAACTTTAGTTCTTCCGAGGCTGTTGTAGAGAAGGATTTGAATCGTTCCATGTGGCTTCCAAGGAAGAACTGGAACCCGTTTTGGCTCCGTGGGAGAGAACTGTTGAAGCTAGAATAGGCAGCTTCTTGTGATCTCCTCAATTTGCCACTTCAAGAGGAATGTGGAGACCAGGGTGCATTTGGCCCAGGTGACCTCTAGAGGTCCTTAGATGACGTCAGCCAAAGATTCTATGGCACTTCATCTCCCCGCTTTCTGAATGACAAGTCATGGGCAATTTCTGGTCCTGATAAAACTAGATATTCTACCCGGGACAGACTCTAATTTCCTGTGGAAATGGAGTCATGAAAGGGATTGTTTTGATTTGTTTGCTTCTTTCCCCTTTCAGAAACTACAGGGTCAAAAGGATTCATTGTTTCTGTGTAGCTGCAGTTTAGAAGGAAGAGCATAGACTCTAGAATGGGATCCTATCTCAAGCCTTTACTTTTTATGTGGTCCTGAGCAGGCACCAGGTCTTGAATGACTAAACTGTGGCTGTTGGTGTTCACTTTAAGGGGTTGTTGTAAGCATTAGTTGAGGAGATAGGTGGACAGTGGGAGTGACAGGGTCTGGGCACTGAGCTCTCTCAACAGGTGCAGGCTACTCTCTTTCATCTCCCAGACAATGGATAGCAGCAATGCTGGGGTTAGGAACTATGTAAGAAAAGGCCGGTTCACAATCACAGAAAACCTTTGTAATAGTTGTTGCTGTGATGGGTGACCACAATCTTGGTGATGTAAAGTAATAGAAATTGAGTCTCTCAGTTCTAGAGGGCAGAGTCCCAGCAGCAAGGGGCCCATGGGCTGTGCTCCCTTCTAAAGAACCAGGCCATAGGCAGATCTCTCCTTGTCTCTCTCAGCTTCCGGGGCTCCAGGTGCTTCTTAGCTGTGGCCCTCTCTGCCTCTGTTTTGACATGGCCTTCTCCATGGTGTCTGTGTCCTTTCTTCTTTTTCAAGTGCAAAATTGGTTCATAAATGTGAAAACCCTTTGTGTCAGTTTCCAAGTTGAGTTAGACATAAGAAGTCTGCGTGTGGGTTTCAGTGGAGAAAGGAGATAAACGAGGAACTGTGTGTGGTGTGGCTCTATCGCATGTCCTTAGCTTTCTGGGACAGAATTGGAAATGACAGTTTTTTAATCAATGGTTACTATACCCTGTGGTCCATCCCCAAAAGCTAATCTGTGATTCTCCACAGAGAGAATACCATACAGCCTTGAACTCAATTGTAAATTGAACTAAATTGTAGCTGAAGATCTCCTGATTGAGAGTCTAACCTATATCCATTCCTGGGGCTAGTAAGTGTCTGCCTGAGGCACCAAACTACTGGCATTGAAAGGAAAGGGGACTTGTAGAAGGTTTATCTGCATAAAGAATCCAGAAAATCCTGGGAGATCTCACTCTGGTGGAAAAAAGGTAGACGAGAAGCCTGACCTATCAGCTTCAGGGATCTGGTCCTGGGCGGCATGTCATTCAAAGCCTCGACTGTGGCCTCTTCCCAGGTCTCAGGCAGAAGGTGAATTGGGAATTAAAGCTGAAGTATTAGTGTCATCACACACCTGTGAGATGTTATGGCATAGTCTGTGCAGTTTTTCTCAGGCTGAAAAAGTGTGTACGTGTGTTTAATGTATGTACGCAAGTATGAACGCTTGTGTATATGTATATGTATAGGTGTATGCACCTGTTTGTGTACATGTAGAGGCTAGAGGAGGATGTCAATGTCTTCCTGTTACTCCATCACCCTTCTTCTCTTGAAGTTGGATCTCTCACTCTACCCAGAGCTTGCTGTTTCAGCTAGGCGGGCTGAACAGTGAACTCCTGGAACTCTCCCTCCGCAAGTACTTGTGTTACAAGCGCGTGAGGCCATGTCTGGCTTTTACGTGGGTGCTGGGGTTTCAAACTCGGCACTCATGCTTGCATAGCAAAGCACTCTTACCCACTGAGCCACAGTTCCCAGCTCTGCCTATGCAGGTTTTCTATTTCTTGGCCAAGGATGGATAGACAATTTGGAGAAGCACAGCTCAGCTATGGTCCTCCAGTGGTGCCACAGGTAATACCCAGTGTCCAGACAGATACCCTTCTGCTTCCTGGAATGTGGCAGTAGTGGGACAGACATGGTTCTAGTCAGCGGAAGTGACAACCGTGCTCAGTGGCGTGGCGTCACAAGGTGACATGGCCGCTTCCGACAGAAACATCAGAACGGACTTTACTGGGGGGAAGATAAAGCATCCACTTAAAAGATTTCCTGGGCACCCATCATATGCCAGGTAACTGGCTCAATGGTGGTCTGGTATGATGTGGACAAAATGCACTACGGTCTGCACTTGGGAAGCTCGTCGTGGACTGCAACCCTGTGTGAACAGATGCAAAGTGGTACAGAATTTCCCCTCATTCTACAGTCCAGTTAGATTTGGAGACGGGGGTTCTGTCTACCATAGGTATGCAGTTATGTGAGGCTTGAAGTGTATAGCCCAGAAGCCTGCAAAGAATGATCTCGTACTTGAACACTCTCTTAATTTTGTTTTAATTTGAAAAATTTAATTGAAAATTTGAATATGTTTATCATGTATACATATTATTTTGATATAAATTTCATATGTGTGTATAATAAATAATAAAATACATAACACATTTTTTTTATCCATCCAGTGATGGACGTCTGGGTAGATACCATTTCTTGGGTACTGTGAGAAAGACTGCAATAAATGTGGGAATATATTTATCTCTTTGGCATACTGACTTCAGTTTTTCCAGGCCTGTCCACCAAGGAGCTTGTTAAATCATATATAGTCTTGCTTTCCCTCCCTCCCTCCCATCTCCAAATGTAGAATGGATAAATTGAGTCTATTCACGTATGCATTATATGATATTTTGTGTGTGTGTAAAAAACACTTAAAATCTACTATCTTAGCAGTTTTCAAGAATACATACACAAACCACAGAAGTCTTCCCATGGCCAAAGCAATCCTGGACAAAAGAAAAAACTCTGGAGGCATTATGATGTTGAAATCCAAAACATACCATGAAGTTACAGTGACTGAACAGACAAGTCCTGACAAAAACACTGATACATGGGCCAGTGGAATAGACTAAATAACCCAGGAACAAGTCTACACATTCTTCTCCGACTGCTATTCGGCAATGTCAGCAGGAATATGTCCTTGGAAAGGACAGTCTCATCAGTAAGTGGTGCTGGGGCAACTGGACATCTATACATGGAGAGGAAAGAAACTATATCACACACTACACACAACAATGATACAGATTAAAGTGTGGGCCCCCCCAAACCATGTAATTACTAGAAAAAACTTCTGAACATTGCTCTGGGCATAGTTTTTTTCTTTTGACTATGATCCCCAAATCATAGACAACCAAAGAAAAAAATAATCAACAAATGGGATTCCATCAAACTGAAAATCTGTGCTACCAAGGAGACAGTCTACAGAGGAAAGGGACAGCCAATAGATGGAAGCAAACATTCACAGGTCATTTACTTGGTAAAAGATGGATTTCCAAAACTGTTAGGGAACCCAGATCAACAGCATAAACACAAGAACAGCAGAACCAAGCTATCTGATTAGAAATGGGAAAATGACCCAAACAGACATTTCTCAAAAAATAAACAAATGAACAACTCCGTGGAAAAATGTTTAGCTTCACTAACCACCAGAGAAAAGAAAAAAAAAAAAAAAAAAAAAAACCTCAACAAACCCAACAAGATATTGCATGCTATTTAGAATAGATGTGAAGAAAAAGACAGAAATAATCAATCTGGGCTAGAGTCCAGAGAAAGGGAAGCTCCTGTCCGCTGGGAATGTAAATTAGTTAGCTGTTATAGAGGAGAGGATGGTAGTTTCTGAAAACACCAGAAGCAAAATGTCCAGATGATTTAGCAAACTTCCTCCTGGATATACCCCTAGGAACTGGAGTCAGCATGTCAAAGAGATATCTACACTCTCAAGTCTATTGAAGTACTGTTCACAGTAGCCAAGAAATGGGATGAATCTAGGTGTCCGTCACTGGGTGAATGGCTAAAGAATATGTGTTCTAATACCCAATGGTATATTACCCAGCCACAAAGGAGTAAAATTCTCTTATGTATGGAAACATGGATGGAACTGGAGGATATTAGGAAGTGAATAAGTCAGGTAGAGGAAGACACTGTATGCTCTCAGATATGCGCGCTAAAAAGCTGATCTTGAAGATGTAGGGAATAGGAAGATAGTTATAGGATCCTGGGAAGGATGTAGGGAAGAAGGGGATGGGGAAGGGCGGTTAGTGTGTTCGGAGGTACAGTTGGGGATGAAGAATGACTTCTTCCATCCTGGAGCAGTAGGACACTATTGGCGGCAGCAATTAACTGAATATTTCAAAATAGCCAGTAGAAAGGAATGTGCATATCTGACACAAAGACATGGTAAATAGCTGAGGTAATAGGTACACCAATACCCCTGATCTGATCATTGCACACTATTTACATGTACGGAAAGTGACACTGTGCTGCAGAAATATGTACCGTGACTACATGTCAATTAAAAATATGTTTAGAAAGGATGCAATAGGGGCTGAAGAGATGGCTCAGAGGTTAAGAGTGTGCACTGCTTTTGCAGAGGACCCACATCTCCAGCCCTCATATCAGGTGGCTCACAAACACCTAGAATCCAGCTCCAGGGATCTGATGCCCTTTCTGGTCTCTGCAGGCACCTGTACTCCCGTGCACAAACGTCTCCTCCCCCGCATATACACATAATTAGACATAAAATCGTAAAAAGGATGCAATCCATGCATACTAAGTACGGTTTACCATGTAATACACAAACCTTCTAAATTTAGTCTTTGACGTACCTGAGAATTTGTAGTCTTGACCATCTATCTCTTCAACCCCTAACTCCCGACTGCCTACCACCATCTACTCTCCCGGTTTATGAGTTAGGATTACAGCTGTAAGCATATCCACATGCTATTCATCTTCCTGTGCCTAGCACAACGCCTTCTGGGTTCATCCATACTATCTCGATTAGCGGATTTTTTTTTCATTTTAAGGCTGAATAATGTTTCATTGCGTGAATATTCCGTATTTTCTTTTTTTCATTTCGCCTATTGACACGTACTTCATTTAATCTTATAGATTGGCTACTGTGAGCAATGTTGTGTTGATGTTCGGGGGCAGCTATCTTCTCCACACACTGACTTTTACTCCCTAACTGCACAACCAACAGGGGGGAGGGGGTCTTGCATCACACTGTAGCTTCACTTCTAATCTCTCCTCAAGGCTTTTTTGACAAGTCAGCCCTCAGGGGGGCTCAGCCTCTGCTCTTCACTTGGGGTGAGTGCCACTCATGGGAAACTCAGGGAAAGGGTGAAGGGGTGGATGAGCTGCAGTTGGGGGGACAGTAGGTGGAGATGATGCTCTGAAGCAGTTTCTGTTTGTAGTTCGACTTGCCCTGCCTGGATCAGTGTCTCACGCACGTGTCCTCTCTTCCCACTTCTCTTAGGCACAGGCTGGGCTGACCGTTGCATCATTTCCTGTTAGCCCAAAGTCTGCCAAACTCCAATAATGTGCATGGCAATGCTCTGAATCCTGCAAATATGTGGACAGATCCATGTGTCTGTGGAGGGGTCTGAGCTATTGTACTTCTAACAAGCCTCCCACTGCACTCCCCCCACCCCCACCCCGGCTGATGAGTGGGAAGTCTAGAGAAGGCTGTGTGCATCAAGCCTCTTCCTGTTGGAAGATGGCTTCGGCAGGCCCCCATTTTCCAAGCTGCACTGGGAATGTTTCCTTATCATTTTCCTGCCAAGGCCCATTATTTACAAATGCTATGTATTTTTTTTTTGTTCTTCAAAGATGAGGTCCGCCTGCACTCTATAACGTTCCTATTTGGGCTTCCTGTAGCAACACAGACTTGTCTCCTGGTAGTGCTAACACTGTTGGTGGTGAGACCCCAAGTACAAACCTGCTGGAGGAAGAAATCTGTCTTGTTCGAGGGAGCTGGGCTACTTACAAGGCAGATAACGTTCTGCAGCCTGCTGAATTGATGGAGAGAGGCATCGGGACTCAGGCTCGCCAATTTTTCATTCTTTGAATGAAGTCTATCTTCTGAATTACATGAGCCGTGTGAAGCAGGGGAAGAGAGCAATGGATCTGGAAACAAAAACAGAGTTCTTATCTTTTAATACAGAAGAGAATGCCTCAGGATATTATTATTTGTGATTTATGGGGTGCATAGCAATATGACCAGTGTCTCGCCATAGCCGACAGAGGACTCTGACCCCTCTGCCTTTGATGAACTCTTGTAGTTTCCCAGGGGCAAATTTCCACTGCAGGATAGTTACTGCATCACAAAATTCTGACTTAAAAAATCACAGTGAATGAGCTACTAGTAAACTTGGCTCCTATTTTATCCTGATCATAGATTTATTCTGTGGCCATGCAAAATTCCTAAACCTTCTCACCATCTGCAGGGTAGGTAATCATACTGGTTTCTCTAGATCTATTTATCTGCAAAATATCTTTGAGTGTCTTTATTAGTTAGTCTTAATTTTTAGTGGAGCTGAGGAGATGATTTGGCTGGGCATGGTGGCATACTCCTTTAATCCCAGTACTCAAGAGGCAGAGACAGGTGGATCTTTGAGTTTGAGATCAGCTTGGTTTACAGAGAGAGTTCCAGGGCAGCCATTGCTACACAGAGAAAAAACAAACCAAACTAAACCAAACCAAACCAAACCCAAAACCCAAACCAAAACCAAAAACAGTGCTTGCCACATCATAAGGTTTGGCACATAAGGTGTGGTCTGTACCCACATAAAAACGTCTGGGAGCAGCAGTGAGGTGAGTCCCCATTATTCCAGTGCTGAGGGGGTGAGATAAGTCCATTCCTGGGGCTTGCTGGCCAGTCAGCCTGGTTGAATTGGTGATTCCAGGTCCCAGCGAGAGACCTTGTCTCAATAAACATGTGGAGAGGACTGACGAAGACAACCTGATGTTAACCTCTAGCTTCCACATATCCATAGACAGATAGGCACCCCAATACACACACATATGCCTCCATGTACCCACTCACCCACACATGAACACACACACACACAAATGAACCCACCTACTCCACACATGAACATACACACAAACACACACGCATATAACATACACCCCCATGAATACATACACATATACTACATACAAAATATTATTGAGAACTCGACTTCCTTTCTGAATATATATCAGGTTTTATTGACAAGATCAAATTATGCAAATAGATGAAATCAGCTAAACAAACAAAATAGAGGATGGATTTCGTCCTTGAAGATGGTAGTAAAAGAGGGGCAACCCTCTTCACTCTCCTTCTCTCCTTCTGCCCTGATTCCCCAGAACGTATCTTGCTATCATTTCAGACTTATAGACAAGTTTCAGGAACAGACAGAACGATTCTAATATAATTTCCACCCTAAATTTAATCCTAAATTTAACTGTATTTGCTTCTTCTTTCTCTTCGCATATATGTCTGTTATTTTTTGACTGGATCCATAGAGAAACATACATATCCCTCTATGCATAAATACTCTCGTAAGTATTCTAAGCATTAAGATATTTTCTTATATAACCACAGTGCAGTTATCAAAATCAGCAAATTAAATCAATGATACTATTAAATCTATAGACACATCAAAATGTGTCAAATATGTTATGAATGTCCTGCAAGCACAATAAAATAATTTTCTTTGGCTCAGGATCCAGGTGAGACTCAGGCATTGTATATAGATATCCTGTTGCTTTCTTTGCCTCTCTAACCCCAATCATCAACCCAGTCACTCTGTTTCCCGGAGAGGGTAAATTCTTGACCTTAAGAGATTTCACGGACGCCGAACAGACAAACGTTATTTTAACAAGCAACTGTAAAAGTCAGTGAGGAGTCCCGAGGTTGGATTCTGAGAACACTGAAGTTGTAAAAATAAGTCAATTATTGTGGAAGTTATAAAAACAAGACAATTATTACAAAGAACACAGAAATGAGTCAAGAAAAAATAAAAGTCCTCCCTCTACTCCTTGCTTTCATCTGAGTAAAAAGCTAAGTATTTTGGTATACCGTTTCAGGTATTTTTGTGCTCATAATATACATGAATTCACAGTATGTGCTTTTTAAGGCAAACATGGGGCCATACTATACACATTATCCTCCAGTTTAATTTGTAAAAACATACTAGTATGCTACATAGCCATATGCGAATGAACTTTCGCCATCCGGGTTACAAAACCCCAGTCTTGAGTCGGCTCTTCCGCCTTGCCCTTGGTGGCAGCTCTGATTTATTGAGAGCACTTGGGAATAGACTTGTTCATAGCCAGGTGCTGAAGCGCCAAGGAGAGTTTGGGACGCAAAGTCTTTCTGGGGTTTTGACTTTTTCTGCCTTCTCTTTAATGGTACACAGAGAGCCTTCTTTTAATCTATGTCCACTCTTAGAAAACCTCCTGGGGGTGCTAGCTTGAGAAACCTTGATCACACTTGGGTCATATGCCCTTGCCACCAACCCATTTACTGGGTTGAAAACAAAATATGAAAAAAAATGCTCAAAATAACACTTTCACTCACTAAAGTCTGTTTCTTGAGAGTGCTGGACACACACACACACACACACACACACACACACACACACACACACACACACACAATTTGTAAAGTTTCTATGATCACGTCCCCCCACCCCGGGTGTTGATTTCTAGCTATTTGGATAGTTTTTGATCTGTATCCCAGATTAGAAACGCAGCTGTTTCCTAGTCATAGACGTTCTTAGGGGATTTTGGAGGGCTTTCACCCGGTTCTTGCAACTGTTGGCTAAGCCTCTTTAAGTAAGCCTGTCTTAAGGGTTGGGTATGGGCTGCTTTTCCTTTGGTCTCTGTCTGTATCCCTCTGAACCTTTCTGACCTTCAACTTTATTTGTTCTTTGCTCACCCTGACCTTATGATGCCTTTAGACCCAGAGGGCACGGGGCCCTGAAAAACCCAAGTTATATGTGTTTTTGATGGCTGTATTAGTGGCTTTCCCATTTCGCTTCTCCTCCACAGCCCTTTGGCCTTGAAAGCTCTTTGGAGCAGGGTCTGTTTTCCTATAACTGCCTTCCTGCACTTGTTGGGCAAAATCGGAGCAGTGATTGAGTCCTCAACACCCTTATGGCCCTGCAGAGTAATAACATTCATCACGCTTCTTGTTTAAGCCCTTTAGAGAATGACATTTCACAGTGTAATTTTGCGCCACTGATTTTTCCCTTGTGAGTTTTAACTTTCAGGGTAGAATTCCCTCTTATGGCTTCACCTTTTCCCTATTTTGTGTATCTATGAGAAGTTGCACAAGTCAGGCATAGCAAATGGAATCAGGTCATGCTCCCAAGTGCCCTTCACCTCAAGATTCCTGATTGTTTTTTCCTTATGAGTCGAGAGCAGGCCCAAATTACCTCACCTCCAGCCGCCCTTTCCACTTTATGAAACAAGGCACTAACAGCAACGCTGCTCTAAAAATCCCCGGATGACCTGCATTTTGCTCCTTTTTATTATCCCTTAAACAATGTCCCAGTAATTGAAATCTCGACTAGCAGAGTTTTGTGATCTTGTCACTTAGCATTTAGTTATGTTTGGTTTATTTATATTGTGTCTTTAAACCTCAGAGAGGTCAGAGTCTGCCTCTGGGACCCGAAGGACCCAAACCAAGAATATCGTCATTCACTCAACAGCGAGAAGTTAAATGGCGATCTTAGCTACCAGGCTTCGTTGGGAGCCAGAAGGAGGAAAAGATGGAGAGGAACTCCAGGAACTTCAGGCCATTTCAGTAGGAGCAGCAGGGGGAGATGAGACATGGGTATTGAGATTTATACTGCATGATACATTTTATTTATTTATAGGGACATGGTATCTGTTTTTTTCCCCTGTATGATAATTTATCAGTGAGTTCGTCCTGATTTAGTAGTGCACAGAGGACACCTGCTGCTAATTCCCCTTTATTTCATATATTTCTTCTACCTTAGCTCGTAAAGCGTCAAGATTGCCACTTCCTTTAGCATCCATCTGTATTTCCTTGCGAGCCGCGCTCTCTTTGATCTATAGCGCAAACCCTCCTTTCCCACCCCTTTGTCCTCTCTTCACAGATTGCATTCCTCAGTATTGACATTTCACTCACTTGATTTATCCCAACAGCTTTCCTGATGCCAACCAGCCCATAATTCCCTTCTGGTAGCATCACTTCAAGGCCCTCCTGGTTATTTCCCTTTGCTCCTCATATTTGTGGACCGATGCCTAAGAGATTTTCAGGTGATTTGTCCTCTCTTCCAGTTTTCTGTTTGCTTAGATCCAAACCACAGATGCTAAGTTTGAGACCCCATGAGTATCTGGAGTTCTATGAATTCTAAGCTTTATTCTTGGTGGGGGAGGTTCCATTGTGGGCATCTTGGCAGAAGGGCCATTTTGGATGTGTTTCAAGGTGAAGACTTGTCCTTCTGCATTCTGCTAAGTTTTGGTAATCTAGTGTTACTTAACCGAATTTCAAGGAGCTCCTAGTAAGGAAGAGCTGGAAGATGGGCTTCAAAGGGCATCACTGAAAAAGAGGAACACACCTGTAAGAAATGCATATGACATACTGGTCCTTTCTCATTTTAGGACTGTATTTGTGTGGTCTGACCATGCTGTAGTTACAGATAAATGTGGTGTGGAGGGACACATGAGTAAGAATGAAAATATTTCCTCTTCCTGAATTCTCATGATAATGACATTAAAGTATCAAATGCTACATTGTCAGAATACCTCCAGCTGGCCTGATGTGCATGAGCTTTCTTAGAATAGTTCTTATGATTGTCCACTAAGATGTTCTGTGACTTACATATGGTGTATTAGAGATAATTTGTAGGTAAATCAGGTGCATTTTGGTACCCTACCCATCACTTAAAATTACATTGCCACAGAGGGCACACATAATTCTCCATTTCGTTTGCTGTGCTCCATAAGGTATGTGGGGCTGGTTCTAACTGGGGGCTATGCCATCGATCCTTTCTTACTCCTCATAGTGGATAAGAGATTTTCTGACTATGAGTGGTATGGCTTGGGTGTCCCGCAAAAGGCTTCTGTGTTGACTTACTGTAGGTTTTCATTCATCCCATTGGTTTTTGTTCCTTTAGAGCAGTGGTTCTCAGCCTTCCTAATGCTGTGACCCTTTAATACAGTTCCTCATGTGGTGGTGACCTGACCCCCAACAATAAAATTATTTTTGTTGCTACTTCACAGCTGTAATTTTATCACTGTTATGAATCGTAATGTAAGCATCTGATATGCAGATGGTCTTAGGCAAGCTCTGTGAAAGGATCGTACAACCCTTCAGTGGGGTTGCGACCCACAGGTTGAGAACTACTGCCCTTGCGCACCCTAATACACCTCCAAAAACATAAATTTAAACACATCTTCCCCTGAGTTGGTTTGACCAGGTAGCAGTCACAGAAATAGTAAGCTGACAAGTGCACTGAGTGAGGAACACTGGCCAGCAAGCAAGAAATGGCTCTGTGTTTCTGAGGAAATACTCGTTGTGGAGATACTGTGGTACCTTTCCCTCACTAGCATCTGTGGGATAAAAGAGACCAGTGGACCTCCATATCCTACAAGCAAATTTAAAATGGGTTTCTGTTGTAGCTGGAGGAATTTAAGTAGCGGGAGAATTCCCTGGCTCCGAGGAAGCCAAATTGCTCACGCTCTCATATAATCACACTCTCAACAGTGCTTTCAAAGTGTTTTTCCCTTCCAGGGAAGACCACAACAGGTAATTTCAGCTCGTGTTTTCTGATAGAAATACACAGATTTCTGCCCTATATTAATGTTCTCCTGATTAAAGTGTTCCTGGGAACCCGTGAATTGAGGGAAAGCTTATTGGAAGGACAGCTAAGTACAGAAAAACAAAGCAGTGACCACAAATGTCAAGAGAAAAAAGCCAGAGAGTAAGACTGAACGAGGAGCATTTCTCTAGCATAAGAGACAATAGACAGGCAAATTATTTACTTTAAAATTTTCTTTTGAAATGGAACAAAAATTATAAAGAAGAGAGATGCCATCTCTTTTTGAGTGTACAAAAGGGAAAATAACATTTTACCATTATTAGTCAAGTAATCAACAATTGAACTCAGAACTATGACTCGTGCGTCCAAAGGGCCTATTTGCTTTACTTATCCAGCACCAGAGTGGAACATGCTACACACATGCCTGTACACGTACGCCTATCAGAACTACCCAGGAACAGAGTGCAAAGAAGCAGCATTTCTTATAGCACCCCAACATTTAGAATCGAGTTTTACAAATTTAACCAATCCTTACCAATTGAATTTCTACAAAGTTCTGTGAAGAATTTAATTATTCTCTTGTAATAGGATATACTCTCTGTGCTTAGAAGTATTCTTCAGGTATTGTCTGAAATGCATGAACTGATGGCTTTTAGCAAGAAAGGATGACTGGATTTGAAACAGGACAGAAACAGGACATAAGTGTTGGGCTACGGCTTCTCCTTCAAATAGTTTCTTGAAGATTTCCCTTTTAAAGTCAGTGAGAAGTGCTGATTTACCATTTATATGAGGGACATAATTTATCTGCATCGATTAAAATGATCAAGTGTGCGGTGACAGCTCTTTCTATCCCAGGTAAGTGCCTCCTTTGTGTTTTGCAGACAAGAGCTTCTGACACGTCGTGGGAAATGCTGAAGAAGTCACTCTTCGGGGTGTGTTTTTGTCTGGGAGGCAGTGCGAGATGGGTTATGGCAAATCACAATAGATTATTTATCAGATAATAAGTGTGATAATTGTCCTTATTTATCATCAGTATAACTTGCCTTGTTCTCCTGTCATGCATTCCGTCAAACTCTCTCCCCGGATTTGCTGGCTAGAATAGACAGCCAAAAGGTCATCTCAACAATTTTTACTCATAATGACACACTGATTATCTCCTAATTGAGAAATGTAAACGAGAGGCTCTGGAAATAATGTGAGTGACCCTTGTATTTCTAACACAATGGAGAGAAGTCACTCTGAACCTCATCCATTCTGCCACCCAGCACAACCTGCAGTCATTTTGATGTGCTTCTAAATTAATTGGAAATAATTTATTTATTTATTTTATGGAGGAGGAGAGAAACAAAAGCAAATCCCAAACCAACCCATATGCCCAAATTTGCTGCAAAAGAAAAAGTAGAGTTGTAACATACATTTCACTCTCTACTGTCCTTCTGGCAGCGAATCCATTGAAGCTTAATTGTAATTATCCACTAGGTCCAGCCTGGAGAGGAATACTGATTACTGCTACGTGTGTTTCCAGGGGCAAGACTGTGTATTGAGCCTGTTGCAAAGTTTCAAGTAAATTTCCTTCTTATTGGCAGCTGTAATGGATCATTGGTCATGGGCTATTTCTGGATTCGGTGCAATGGGATAAATAATTCCAACTTCCTTGAACAGAATTCTTTAAAGATTGTCAATGTAAATGAAAATTTTACAGAAGCAGTTGGTGCACATTTATGCACCTACGCTTTTGTGTCCAATCTAAGATCCCAACAGACCTGGATTGTTTTCTTACGGTTTACAACTCCACCCAGAAGTCCATACTCAGCTCTACAGACATATGCTTCCTAAAGGTTCTTCATGGGAATTGTGCTTTAATTTGGATATTTCCCCAAAAGCCTATGCATTCAAGGCTTGGCCCTCAGGGTGGTGCTACGGGGAGATGTGGAACCTTTGAAAGATATAGCCTAGAGGGAGCTATTTAGGTCATTGGGAGGTGTGACTTTGAGGGGACTGTAGGATTCTAGCTTCTTTCTTCCTCTTTTTCCTCCTTGACTGACCATGAAGTGAGTGATTTTACTCAGTCAGATGCTACAACCATAATGTAATTTCTGCCTCGCTATAGGCTTAAAGCAACAAGGCCAATCAGCCATGGTCTGCAACCTCCAACATGGTGAGCCACCTTTTTTCTTTATAAGTTCATTATCTCAGATATTTTGTTAGAGTGATTGGAAACCAACCAATGCAATTGTGCTTCAGGCAAAATGAACTCCACGTAGTATTGTCTTTTCTTTCCCTTCTCCTCTGTATGCCCCTCCCCCCCGAATTCATGGCTCAGACATAGCTCTCTCCTACTGCTCAGTTGCTCACACATGTGGACTCTATCACTCATTTCATAGTCTCTTTGGATCTTGCTGCTCTAGTGAGACCTGTGAACAAATTCTTCCAACATGGCTTAAAACAATAAACATGTACTATCTTATGTTGTTTTTGTGAGTCAGGAATTTTGGAGCATTTGTGGGCGGCCCTGGCTCAGGGTCTGGGGTTGCAGTCCCGATATTGGCTGAGCCGTAGTTACCTGAAGACTTGACTTGATGCTTCCAAGAAGGCTCACTGGGGCATTCATTACCACACGCATCCCTCCATGGTTTGCTTAGTGGTCTCACAACACGGCGGCTGGCTTTCCCTAGAGCAAGCCATCCAACACAGCAAGGTAGAAGCTGTAATGCTTTTTGTGACCTAGCCTTGGCGGTCACTCTATCAGCCCCACAAGTTAGCTCTATTTATTGCGGGAGGAAAGTATCCCAGGGCAGGAAAACCAGGCAACAGGGATCACTGGGGACCTTCTAGGAAGCTGGCTACCACAAATGGGTAGACTCGTTCATTTGACATTAGTTTACTTTCTGGTCCTTCTAACCATGCTTGTGTCGTGTCTTGCTCAGCTGGTAGGAACAGCAGGGTCCAGCATTGGGAAGCAACTCTCCCAAACCATCATGGTTGAATCAGTTTGGAATTCAGTTCATCCTCCTGTCAATCAACTATGTGATTTCCAGCGTGCATATCCTAGAAGATGTCCTGTGAAGAGCTTTCTAGACCTGTTCTGTAGTTAAACTTTTATGGCCCAGTTGCTGCCTCTCACAATCCCTGTTTTAAGAGACTCTTCTGTTCCTTATTGCTATCTATTGTTGCCAGATAATTTTATACACTTATACGACACATACTGGCTGCTCTCACCCCTTACCCCCATGTTCTTCCATCTTTTGACCATCCCTTTCCATTCCCTTCTCCCCATAAACCTCTGTCTCATGTTCTTGTCTATTGATTTTGTTCTTGTTCTGTCACTGCGGTGGTTTGAATAAGAATGGCCTCCATAGGCTCATATATTTGAATGCTTGGCCCCTATTGGTAGAACTGTTTTAGGAAGGATTATGAGGTGTGGCCTTGTTGGAGGAGGGGGTGTGACTGGCTTTGAGGCATCAAAAATGCCAGGCCCACTCTCTTGCTCTCTGTTTCCAATTTGTGGGTCAGGTGAAAGCTCTCAGCTGCTGCTCCAGTACCATGTCTGCCCATCTGCCACCATGCTCCCCATCATGATGGTGATGGTTCACCACTGAAACTGTAAGCAAGCCCTCAGTTAAATGCTTCCTTTAATAAGTTGCCTTAGCATGGTGTCTCTTTATAGTAATGGAAGAGGAACTAAGGCGGTTACCTACTGGATTCAGCCAGGGCTGTCTCTGTCATTATGGGAACTATATGCTGGAGCCGGGTGTGATCTACAACACAACCAAAGACAGTGACATCTCTCCTAGAATCTATCAATATCTAATAGTTCAGCAGTAAAGTGTAAGACCTTGTGAGCCCTTCTGTGACTGACTGTTGATAGGTCAGGCCTTGTGTGTGCCCAGAGCAGGTGAGCACAATTGCTGTGAGTTAATGATTGCAAGGACTGTATCCCTTCAGAGGATGACATTTTACAGCCCTTCACCCTGTCTTACAGCTCTTACAAACTTCCCACTCCCTCTTCTGCAATGTTCCCTGAGCCTAAGAGGGGGTGGTGTAAATGTCTTGTCTTTGGCTGAACCCACAACTGTCATCTATTCTCAGAATCTTGGGCAGCTCTGAGTCTCTTCATCCGCTACCATCGTGTTAAACGGCAGCTCCTCTGATTCAGGCTGAGAGCAACTTTTGTCTATGTGCACAAGCTATTTGGAAGGTAGTTTGATGGTGTGTCAGCTTAGTTAAATATCAACACTAAGTTCCCTTTCTGAGACCCTGTTAGTAGCACTTTTCAAACTCATTTGTCCACAAGAGAGGTTTTTGTTTTTGCCAAACTAATAATACCCTCCCAAGCAAATGCTTTGGAAAATATGCATTTTGAAACACTGGTTTAAATAGTTATGTGTTCTCATCCTGTATTATTCCAGAAGGGTTTAACATGGTTGTAGTACTGAAAACATCACGACGGGTAGACCTTGGATCATAGACGTTCTGACCTTGGAGGGCAACCTTAGAATGACAGTACCAGCTGCTAGTTTGCTGGGGACCTCCATCGCCCATGACCTTCGCTGTGCTTCCTCTCAGAGCACATACTGCCGCATCTGTCTCCCTTACCTGAAATCTTTATTGGAACCAGCCTCAAAAACTTTCAGAGAACATTAACCTCCTTCCCCCAGAAGGAGGGAATTTTCTCCACCTACTTATAAACAGAGAAGCATCACTCTGCAGAGACTAAGCATCTCTTAGCTGGTGTGTTTTATGGCTGAAGTGTTTGTCTTGGTGTGTTAGCCTCTGGGGCATAACCATTTCTTCTTATGAGCCTGGTGTAGCACTCAGCACACTGTCAGCACTCAACCCAAAATAAATCATCATAATAATGGTTATAAACGTAAATCAAGGGAGCACAATTCAACTTATTTATGGCCTTACAGGAGAAGCACAATGGAAAAGCACAGTTATTTCCCATCATATTTATCCTATATCATTTCCAAGCAAAATGTCATGTTGTCCACTAGCCTGTAACCAGATAATGAAGGATTTGGTATAACTCCCAGGATTCCACGGGGCCAGAGGCAAGAGGTGTGAGGCTAGGAGCTCACGTTTCCTAAGTCTATATAATTAAAGTCTGAATTTCTAGGGCCTATTAAGATAATATTTAACATATAATTATCTTGACATTTTTAAGAGGAAAAGTGCTTAAGACAAATTATGTAGTAATATTTAATCACAAAAATCTCCTGGCTCTACTCATTTCTTCAAAGGTCTGCTCTCTTTGATTTCCAAGGTGAGGTTACAGTTTAATAAAGAGTTTTAGCCTAATGTTTCATCTAACAGTGGGTGAGTCAGTGGTTGGCTCTCCGAGTCTAGAGCATGCTTCTATGCTTGGAGTGCTCTTACCTGTCTGAAGTCAGGCATCCTTATGGCTGGGCTTGTTTCTCTATTGGACTAAATAACAAACTGTAATAGTTACTTTGCTGTTATTATTATTTTTTGACTTGAAGAATTTGGAAACACACTTGAATCCGCAAACATGTCTATACTAAAATAACTCCAAATATACATATCACCTACCACTCACAGTAACCTCTTAAACATCTCTCTCTTCTTTGTGGTGCTGAGACTTGAACCCGGGCCCTGGTGCATGATAAGAAAAGCCTCTTCGACAGAGCTATACACCCAGTCCACTTGAACGTTTGGAAAGACGTGTTTTTAGGTACTTTTGTTGAACATAAACTCGGTTTAAAACATTTAAGTATTTTTTTCTTTAAAAAAAATGGACCTGTAAAACTACTTGTGTGCATCTATGTTTTAGAGCGTGACCTTTTATGGCTTATGTGCCTTGTGGACTAGTTGCATCTGTCGCCTCATAGCCATCAGCTCTGTGGTGAGGACATTGAGCATCTGCTCTCAGCATTCTTTAAGAATATAATATTATTAATAGCTAGAGTCATCATCTATACATTACAAATAGTGAGGGCTCTGTACTCTTTTTTAAAAAATTAAAAAATATTTCCTATTTCAGGAAGCGTGCAAATCCCCTTGAACTCCATCTACATCTCTTTTGTGTTTTGAGAGAGAGTCTCACTAAGTATCCTTGACCAGCCTTGAACTGGTGATCCTTCTGTCTCTGACGCCTAAGTGCTGAGTTTATAGGTGTGTGTCATCACATCTGCTTCTCTGTCTAAGTCTTGCTCTCTCTCTTGTCCAACTTTTCAATGCTATTTACACTAAGTTTGGTTTATATGATTCCAAATGATTGATTTCTTTTGTGCTAGCATACATATATACGCATTTTATGAAATTGCTCTGTAAATTATGTTTTTAAATTGAAAAGCTTCACATTGTACTTAAGTTATATTTAAATATAAATTAATTTAAAACCCAAACCCATATACTATACAATGTACATTCGTTCCTTTTATTTACTATATAATATCTCACCTCTTGGATAGCCAATGTTGTATTTTATAATCCCCCTTTTTATATAATGTTGCAGCAAACACTTGTGTACGCTACAGCTTTTCTGAATGAGTGGGTGTTTAGAGCTATAGAAACTCTGGGTCAGCTCTGAACGGTGTTTATTTGAACAGGTGGTAAGGAGTGAATGTTGTAACTCTCAGCCATTACTGATGACTCTCTCCTAAAACCTTGCTGTGTGGCATTTTCAAATGTCAATTTCTTGTCTGGTGAAAAACGTAACTAGTAATTTACTTTTGTGTTTCTCTGATTATTGCTATTGGTGAGCTTATTTTAGAATTTTTTTTGACTATTTGTATTTCTTCTTCAATGAATCATGTCATTGTTTTATTTTTTTTTGAGACAGAGTCTTACTATGTAACTCTATTCTTGAACTTGTGCCTTCTGAGGATTGACAGGTATGGAAAAAGGAATGAGCCACCATGCCTAGAACGTGGCTTATTTGAAAAGAATTTATATATATATATATATTTTTTTTTGTGATGAAAACATTTTATTCTTTTGCAGTATGCTTTTTTTTGACAGATTTTCACTGTCTGGATCTCACTGGTTAGACCTGACTGGGCTGGACTTGACCTCAGAGGTCTGTCTACCTTTGCTACTGGTGCTGGGATTAAAGGCCTGTGCTACCTGCCCAGCTTCCCGGTTTGCTTTTCAACCTTCAAATGTATCTAGCTGTCTTTTGCTGAAGAACAGTTTAAAAGTTTTCAGGAAATCAAATTATGTTTTTCCCCCCTCTTTTCCTTTTCTAACTTTAGAAAACCAGAATTCGCTCCTTCTTCTGCTGCCTGGTTGCGGTGAGGTGGTGGTAACACTAGATGTCAGTTTGATCAGATCTATAGAGAGCTGAGACTTGATAATCAATAAGTGGTCCTGATGGAGTGCATCCCTAGAAAATCACGGGGAAGCCTTTATATGTGCACTCAGTTTTCACAAGGAAGGTGCAATGACGATGCTGGAACGTTTTATATTTAGCAGTTAAGTTCCCTTCCTTTGTTTTTCAACTCCATCTAGTTAGACATTTGACAGTCTTCATTAAATGGCTTTCTCATCTGTCACTAGCATTCCTACAGCCGTTGCTAGGTGGAATAGGAGACACAGTGTTCACCAAGGTATGTCTCTAGTGCCAGGGAAACAAGGGCCAAACAATGGGACCAACATTACCTTTGTCAGGGACTTTCCCTCCTCACATATGCCTGGCCACACTCCATTTTCACACTATTATCTCCGATTTCCAAAACAATGGCTTTTGCCTGCTTTAGTAGAATACCAAACGGGAAGGCAATTAGAGGTCTGACAAGGTTGCAAGTAACAACTCCATGCAGTGGAGATGGAGTAGGAATTCTTTCTAGTGAGACTGGGAGACCCCTGAGGTGTACCGTCCCCAGTTTGTCAGTTTGAAAGCTGCCCACTGGGTGATGGCAAATGCTTGCTTTGACAGCTTTCTTATGATCTTGGATCTTTTTGGGGTGGCATTGAAAATGTTTTTTTTGAAGAGAACTTGAATGCAATTATGTACGTAGCTGATATCATATAGGATATTTTTAATAGGAGCTTTCAGAAGCATTATGTGTATTTTTCCTTCAAAATTTTTGTCTTTTCCTTGAAATAAAACTGCTATGATAAGAAGTCTTGGGATTTACAAGGCAATAGTGCTGTAGTAGTGTTCCACAAGGATAAGTGAAATCCCCCTTCCCTGGTCTCATCCTTACAACAAACCGGATAGGCGGCATCATCATCATCACCATCATCATTATCACCACCACCATCATCATCATCATCATCATCATCATCACCATCATCACTTTCTTAGAATGTAAATTACATGCCATATGCTTCACCTATTTAAAAGTATTCAACCAAGTGATATTTGGGTCAGACTAGATTGTTGTAGTTGAGTACAAAGAACTCAGAACCAGAAGCATAGATACTTACATCTCCCGGTTCTGGAGGGTAGAAAGGCCATGATAAAGGTGCTGGCAGGTGCCATTCTTCGTATCTTTCCTTTTTTGTCTTTTGCATCACTGGGTATAGAAGCTAGAGCCTCTAGCATGTTAAATAAATGTTCTACCATTGAACTTTATATCCCCAGTGATTTTTGCATTTTTATTTCAAGATAGGATGTCACTAAGTTGTCCAGGCTAGCCTTCACCTTACTCTGTAGCCTCAACGGGCCTTGAATTTTGTTCCTCCTGCCTCTGCTTCTTGAGTAACTGGGATTATGGGCCCGCACCATCAGGCCCTGTGAGATTCAGTTCTTAGTAAGGGCACTTTTTGGGTCTGCAGATGGTAGCCTTGCAGTATATTCTGATAGCAGACCGGGAGTTCTCATCTCTTCCTTTTCTTATAAGGAAAGTCAGCTTCTCGTGGGAACCTCATCTAGATCTTCTATCTCTCAAAAGTCCTATGTCTGAATAGCATCCCACTGATGAACTTTAACATGAAAACTTTGAATACAAACATTTGGTACTTAGTAAGTGGATTCTGGGCCACTCATGGCCTCAGAAAACCATTACTACAAGCAATTCTTTGACATTTTCATCAATCTCCCCTTCCATATTGGTTAGCTTCTACCTGCCCTAGGAAATTGTGAATATACCTTCTATTTCTATAGATTTGCTTTTATTGGGCCTTTAGTAAAATGTAACCATTTGATATCTGGCCTTTTGTGATTGGCTTATTTTGCTAATAAAGTTATTACCCTATTAGAGCATGCATTAGCACATTCTTTTTATAATGCTGGATAATAAGTCATTGTGTAGCTCTATCTCATTTTGGTGTCCACTGACCAGATCCTGTAAATTCACACTATCTCCATTCCTCTAGGTATTGCTACCTTCACTTAATGTGTGGCAGGACAGTATCTAAGCACTCCTGGTATTTTCCAAAAAGTCCAGAGACTCTGTCAAACAGTTAGTCAGTGTCAGCATGACAAAAACTCAAGTCAAAGCACATGCCACACTTCAAGCAGATCTCTTTATAGTCTTCTTGTTTCCTCTTAAAGTTAAACCCACCAGTACTCAGTTTCATAGTATTTATATAATTTGATTCTTTTGATGTAAAGGTCATTTTCTTAAAAAAAAAATGTATATATGTGTGTACTTGTTTGTTTATGTGTACCACATACTTGCAGTACTCATGGAGGCCAGAAGAGGGCATTAGATCTCCTGGAACTGGAGTTACAGACAGTTGTGAGTAGTCAGGTGGGTACTACGAACTGAACCTTGTTCCTCTGCAAGAACAAGTGTTCTTAACCTCTGATCCACGCCTCTAGCCCCTGATGACATTTTCTTAATCTCTTTGGGTAGAAACTAAACTCTTAGCACCCTGAGTACAATGAGATTTACATATATCCAAAAGCTCAACACAGAAATTCTTTGAGCCTTCAGAATCCCCCTCTCTGTCATTGCGCTACACTGTTAGCTTCTGATGCTTCAGTAGCTGATGACAGTGAACAAATTTCTGGCTGACACGTTAGTTATGATTTGAAAGCATGGAGGAGTAAAATGTCTTGAAATCTGTCCTGATTCCAAATCTGCCAGGACTAAGCACTCTGTTTTCTTCTTCAATATGTTAAATGTGGAAAGGGTTTCCAATGCAAAGCAAACATGATGGGAATGTGGATAACAAAGCTTGTAATCCATAACTTATTTCAAGATTACTTTGCATATGATACTAGACATGGCTATAATGGAACTCTTCATGTTGGATTTGGACAATGCAACAAAAATCTCTCAGATGTGAAAGAAAACACCAATCAATTTAAATGGCTTTCCTTCAGGCTTACTGATGATTGCTCTGTGTCATATACAACATTAACGGTTAGATGAATGGGCCCAAAATCCGATAGCCAGCAATTAATTACTTGAAACTACTGGTTTCACTTGTCTGGTGCAAGAGGTCTTTGTCTATTCTGTGCTGCTGTAACAGAATACATGAGGCACGATGATTTATGGACAGATACTGATTTCTAATGGTTTTGGAGGCTGGGGAATTCAAGACCATAGCAGTGGTACGTTTATTGTCTGGTAGAGGCAAAGACTCCACTTCTGACAGCAACTGGGATGCTGCTTACTCCCAAGAAGAGGAACACTTGCTGAATGAAAGAAGAGTGAACAAGTTGAAAGAGAGAGAGAGAGAGAGAAAGAGAGAGCGAGAAGATACTGGGTTTGTTCCTGGATAACAACATTCATTTCACAGGGCTTTCCTCACCTCTTAAAGCCCTATTGATGCTTTTAACATGGCAGTTAAAGTGCAGCATGCATTTCAGAGGGATTGATGATTAAACCACAGCACAGGTAAGCCAATAAAGCTGGATTCAATGTGGCATTTGGGAGGGACTTTACATATCAGTTAACTTTCAAGTGTCTTATTTTATAATCGATGGGAGAGAACCGCAAAGTGAAGATTAGTCTGTTAGGCTTCATCTGACCCATTGTCCTCAAGACTCAGCAGATACCTCTGGCAGGACAGTCTTCTTTAGAGTTCCTCGGATTTCATCCACCTTTCGAGGTTATTATGATTATCATGGGAAGTCGGTTGACTTTGGTTCTGGCCATGATGTGCTTCTCTACGTCTTCCCTGGTGGCTGGCATAGCAGGCACAAAATGAATGCCCCATTAGTACTTGTTGAGTGAATGGAGTCTGTGTTCACTGATACTATACCTCATTTTCTCTCATGGTTTTCAGCCCCATGGTTTGGCTGGAGTAACTATGTTTTTTTTTTTTTTTTTTTTTTTTTTTTTTTTTTTTATCAATGAGACAGTTTCTTTCTTAGTAACCTGAATGCAAAAGACAGAGAAGGAAAGGGATGGCTTGGTTGAAGCCTGAGTCGGAAAGCCAGAGCCCCATCTTTTGGTCTCACGTTGGGGGTTAGGAGAAGGTGCATCTCAGATTAGTCCCTAGTCTCCAAGGATTACATTTCAGACTTTTAAAAAGATGGAGAACTGATGCCCTAACCAGGAATATATGTTGTATATTCATCAGTGTATGTTCTGCTGGGGAATGGCAATCATTCACTAGCTAACAGGAGGCTCTTCACTTTGCAAGAAACTGTGTCTTCATTTGGTCCTCTGAACAGTCATCTAGCAAGTACCTGATGTGTACCAGCTTATATTCTAATAGCTAAGAACACAAAATAGAAAAAAGGACCAAAGAATTTTCTTTCATGGAGGTTACATTTTGATGAGAAAATGGACAACAAAGCCATTTTACAGTAGTAAGTACTGTGGGGAAAAATAAAGCATAAAAGAAGTACAGTGTGGGAGCACACATGCACATGTGTGTATGAGTATGTATGTGTGTGAGTGTATGAGCGTGTGCGTGTGTGTGTCCGCGTGTATGAATGTGTGTGTGTGTGAGTATGTATGTGTGAGCGTGTGTGTATGAACGTGTGTGTGTGCACGCATGAGTGTTTATGTGTGAGCGTGTGTGTATGAACATGTGTGTGTGAGTATGTAAGTGTGAGTGTGTGTGTGTATGAGTATGTATGTGTGAGCGTGTGTGTGTATGAATGTGTGTGTGTATGAGTATGTATATGTGAGTGAGTATGTGTATGAATGTGTGTGTATGAGTATGTATGTGTGTGTGTGTGTATGAACATGTGTGTGTGTATGTGTGTGTATGAGTATGTATGTGTGAGTGTGTGTGTATGAACATGTGTGTGTAAGAGTATGTATGTGTAAGTGTGTGTGTGTATGAACGTGTGTTTGTGAGTATGTATATGTGAGCATGTGTGTGTGTGTGTGTGTGTGTGTGTGTGCATGAACCTGTGTGTGTTGCCATTTTGATTGGGGTAGTAATGAAAAGTTTCATGAAGGAATGACATTTCTGTACAGCCCTGAAGGAAGTGAGGGAATGAACTTCAGATTCATGTTAGATTGAGTTTCTATTGTCCCATTATCCTGCATGAGATTGCTTACGATATAAGGGAGACATCGGATTATCCTGATTAAGGAAATGATTTGGCTGAATTTCCTCAGTTCAGATCTCATAAATAGGTGATAAACAGGACTGCATTTTCATTATGGATGATCTAAGAGAACAGCTTAGCTATCACTATGGAACAGCTTTGTTTGGCCAGTTATGCTGAATCACATACATCCTGATTTGAGATGTAAATGGATTGCCTTCCATCCTTCACTCTATTCCTATGAAGGAGAAAAGAGTTAAAAACTTTTCCTAAGAGGGCATTAAAAAATAGGTTATAGTCTCAGCCAGGGTAGTTTAGGAAGGGCCTGGCCTGAAGGCAGAGAAATCTCCCAAGTCTCATTACAGCCCAGAGTCTCTGCAATAGGCTGAGCATCTCCTAGCAATCTCAAATTCTTTTTATTAGCCAAGGAGAAAGTCCTTAGCACTGCCACCCTTCCAGTTCTTCATGAATCAAGTGCAGAGGAGATCCCAGGAATCGTATATCTGAAGTGTTGGAGAACCCTTGTCCATCACTTAGACCGTAAGCAGCGTCATTAGAGCAATGCCAGAGGAGACAAATCCCGAGAGGTGGCTGTGTGAGTCTGATGGCCACATCACTGCAGACCCTATTTTCTGAAATGCCTCCCTTGTTTCTTTCAAGGGAGGTTGTTATCTGTTTCTCAAAACAACTTACTCTGTAGCCATGTCACTTGTGGGAAGGACGAGTTATGAGGTTCTGAACCAGGCTGCTGATGGGGAGAAACAGGATTGAAACCAAGGGCCTTTAAGTGCTGTTTGCACTTTGGGTTTTCTTTGGAGCCCAGTCTGAGCCCCATGGAGTATAGTGTTTATGTTTTATTTAATGAGTGCCTGACACTGAAAAATGGCTGCTATATAGCTTTCTAGTGGAAGGCTGGAGAGTGAATAAGAACAACAGCACAGACGGGAGCTTGAAGTGCAGAAGATGGACCCTGTCCTATCATTACCAAGTTCATACTCTTTGATTGTTTTCACCTGCTTAAATGCCACATCCCGTGGCTCCTCTGAGGACTAGCACTTGTTTCATATGTAGTAAGCACTTGATCACTGTGGTGGGGTTGTTAGTAAGTGGTCTTGGTAGGGGATAAGGAAGAGGAGACAGATAGGGAGGAACATTTTTGATGATTTCATGCTTGTCCCAACACATGGTATTTCATGTAATAAGTTATTTTCCCTTCCCAATGTATTCCAGATGATCTTTCACATAAAGGAACCCAATAGCAGTGTATCTCTTGAGTCTCATTATGATTATGATAATTGGATTTTCGTAGTGTACACTGAATGAATGAAGAGCACAGCATAGACCCTCTTGGAGCATCTGTTGTGCTCAGCTTAGGGATGTTAAAAGCATTCAGTTTTCAGGACCTGGGGTCCCAGCTCAATGGGTAAAATGCTTGCCTTCTAAGTATAAGAATCTGAGTTTTGACCTCTGTTAAAAAAAAAATCAAGCTGTGCTGGCACCCTCCCGTAATCTCAGTGCTGGGAGACAGAGATGGGGGATTCCAAGGGCTTGCTAAGTAGGCCAGCTAGCCAAGCCTACTTTGTGAGTTCCAGGCCAGTGAGAGACTGTCTCAGAGGGCAAGCTGGACCACACATGAGTAATGGCAGCAGAGGTTGGCTTCCAGTCACCACACACACCTGCACATACACGAACACACACATACCACCTAGCTTTAGACACTGGGGAGGTCAGGGTCTAACTCCTGTATCGGCATTTGCAAGCTCTCCGGCTGTGGATAAATCACTTAACTTCTCAGTCTCCAGTTGATTCATGAGTAGAAATGGAGGTAATGATTCTTCTCAGAGTGGATTGTTGTGACAGAAAGTCTTTGGCATAGGATAGAAGCTCAACAAATGTCCGTTCATCTCATCCTTTCTCCCTTCTCTGGGCATTAGCAAACTGATTCAGGCTGAAGTACGAGCGTCATCTTAGTTTGTCTGACAAATTGGCCGGCTCTGATGAAGAATCGAGCCATACGTCATGCTGTTTTCATGCCTTGCCCAGGATCTGATGAGCTGCCACTGCTCTGAAGGTACCTATGATTTTTCAGTCTGTCTCCTGCAATGGCCTCAAGGACTTCCCCCATTTGGGCCTTAAAAGCAGCACCATGTTGTAGCTCATCTCTCAACTTACTTTGGATTATGGGTTTCCTCTGAGAGCTGAAAGTCAACATTTTATGCAAGTTCCTCCCTATTTTGGCAAAAGCTTAAGGTAACCTGCTGATTTTCTAGAAACTGGCAAAGAGGAGGAAAGAAAACCTCCCTCATGGTTTATGGGGAAACTATACTTGTTTTTCCATAGAACTAATAGAAATGCCACTTTTTTTTTTTTTTTTTTTTTTATGGAACTGGAGTGACCATCTCTGAGGATCTCCAACACATGGTGGAGGCTTATAATAAAACACAAGAAACTGGCCCTGACACTAGAGAACAACCTGGAATCCATCATTCTGACACTGAGGTTGAGGCGGGATGCTGGATGCTCCCTCCTTTTGTAGACGTCTGCTCTTGGTCCTGCCTGCTCCTTACAGAAGCAAAGGATGAGTTTCCTTGGAAAGACAGGTATTCATTTAGGATAGTGACGTGTCTTTGCGTTCTCTTAAACTAGTCTTGTTCTCTTGTGGAGACAGTGGGTTTCGCCATTGCCACGCTTGGCTTGATCGATTTCCCAGAGAAACCACTTAGGCCATTAGCATAAAGTTTGTGGTGTTAAGGTAAGTGTCTGCTGGGTAAACATCTGAGCATACACTATGTTTATGTTTCTTTATCAGTGCAAATGGTAACGCAATGATGAAACTATTTTGCAGTAGCATCGGTGGTCTCGAATCTCCACTGCACTTGCCTTTATGTTTCTTAGTGAGACTTCTCCTTTGATTAGTTGGCCACTAGATCTCAGAGTGTGCTGCTGGGGGGCAATGAGGGAATGTCCTGTGAACTTTTCCTGCCCAGACCCCAACAAACCAACCTAACACATCAAGCTAAGGACTCTACCAAAGTCTGATTTGCTGAACCAGTGAGCACAGTGAGGGGTTACTTGGAGGAGTATGGGTGAGGAGTTATTAAAAGGCAGCTGCAGGGCAAGAGAGATGGCTCAGCTTGTAAAAAACCCTTCTCTCCAAGCCTGACGGCCTGAGCTTGACCCCTTAGGCCCACATGGTGGAAGGAGAGAAAGGTCTCTTGCAGTTGTCATGGCCGGTGTGTCCCTGCCTTTATGTGCAAAATAAATAATTATAAAGTGGAGGCAGCTGCCTCACTGAAAAGCCCAAGCCCGCATGGGTGATGACTCACGAAAGTTACATTCCTGGAGGCCTCCCCCCCGCCCCCCCCCCCCCCCCCCCCCCCCCCGCCATGATTTGTAGGCAGCTTGACTGGTGACAGTTTCCTGCAGGCCGCACTACCTGTTGGAGACTCTCCCCTCTTCCCAGAAGCTGTTTGCTGCTTTTAGAACCTGGAGAGAGGTCTTGTGACTCTCTAGGTTTCAGCCTTTTCTGTACCTGTGAGGTTCATTTGCTCCTGGAGCCTCCTTCCTCCTCTGGAGGGCGTGTTTCAGTTCACAGCAGGGGCCAGTTCTCCTGCTCCAGTGGTAGCCCAAGCTTCACTGTGGATGAATCACTGATTTCTGAATGACTGCTCTTGAACTCCGCACTCCCCAATTAATGTGATCCTTCCAAAAAGTTCCCTGGGAGGTAAAAGCTAACTTCTCTGATGTCAAGCAACACTGCTGTGTAATTGTTTGAACCATCTGGGGGGAGTATTCCCTTCAGTACTACTTTCAGATGCAAAACACTAGCCTCAAAGACTTCAAAATCTAAGAGCAGCTGCATGGCCATCTTTGAAAACCAACACTGTTTAAATAAATGAGCCATACTTTTTTGTTTTTTTAAAATTAGCCTCATTGCTTTATGGTCACAGCTGACATGGATGGAAAAGCATAATTACAAACACGTTCTAAGCGCGGCTCCAGTGACAGCTGATGTTGGGGTTTCCCAATCTCCTTCAGCATACCCTGCTTTACTCGTTATGGCGCTCACTGGTGCTAGTTTTATTTTGTTCTTCAAATAATTTCAAAATTTTACTGATTTCTTTCTTTTCTTTTTTTTCTTTCTTTTTTTTTTTAGTGCTTGTGCACATAACACCAGTTACTTTGTGTACAGTAAAGAGGATGTGGAAAATGAATCCATAGTCAGGACATGGGAGACCAACTGCTGCCTTTACCTGAGTCCATTCTCTTTTTTAGTTTATATTTTCAAATGTTATTTATTTATTTATTTATTATTTATTTATTTATATGGCTGTTTTGCCCACGTGTATGTGTATGTACCTGTGTGTGCAGTGGCCAGAAGAGGGCGTCAGATCCACTGGGACTGGGGCTATAGATGGTTATGAGCTGCCATGTGGGTGCTGGGAATTGATCCTGGGTCCTCTGGAAGAGCAGCTAGTGCTCTTAACCACTGAGCTATTTCTCCAGTCCTCATTTTACTAAAACTTTACTTTTTTGTTCAGGCCCTTTCCTGATACTTGAACTGGCAGCTTCCTTTGTTTAAGGGAAGCTTTAGACTCTCAAATCTAGGCAAATTCTCTGTTCCCTTCTCTCCGGCTGAGGCAGTCTTCTGGTTTCCTAAGCCATATCTAAGACTCTTGGCAGTGGAAACTGCCAAACATTTCTTGGTCTAATTAAAAATTTTACCTGCTTTGTTCTAGCGTTCGAAATGCTGTTTTAAATCCGAGCTCATGGTAAGGAAGGGTGTGCTTAATAGGGTATTGATATTGTAGTGACCATTTCCATGTCTCGTTAGGCATCTGCTCCCTCCCCTTTTCTGGGTCCTTCTTGTTTTATGACCTGTCACGTTTCTATGCCATGGGTCAGAGGGCAAGGGTGTTAGCCACCAAGCCTGATGGCCTGAGCTCTACCCAGGAAGCCATACAGCGGAAGGAGGGAACTGTCTCTTCCAAGTTGTGCTTTGATCTCCGAGTGGATAGCTTGGACACACACACACACACACACACTTCCTACTAATTATACAGCCTCCTCCCCGGCAGGAAAATCTACTGCAATATTTTAACAACTTGGTAGCATGCAGAATTCGGGTGAGGAGAAGACTTGTGAGTGACCCGGGCACCTGAGTTCCTGGTCACCACACTCACTTTTTGCTTCAGTAAACTCTGCTTCAAAGCAATGTCAATCCTTCATCAAAGCGATTTCCAGTGCCCTCCCAGTGGGTTAACATAAACCTCTGTGTTCTCACTCTACTTTTTTCCCCCTCTTTCCAAGTTGCTTAAAAAAAAAAATCAGTCCTTGTGTCTCCATTTCTTTAAATCTTTTATCCCCCGGCCGCTACCTCTGGCTGTATGGATTACATATCAGCAGTTAAGAAAATTCCACAAAGTCCCGGCTTGTTCTCACCCTGCAGAGCTTATGGTCGCCATTGCGATGAAAGGAATTTGAAAGGCACAGCCAGGCCGATCCTGAACCGGCTCAGCACATTCCCTCTCGGCGGCTTTATCGCGCCATGGATGTTCTTTTGACTAGCCATCAATCGTGTTTGAAAGTTTCCCGTGATTCCTGAGATATGAATCCCTTTGATACAAGTTAACAATACAGCACACGCAGCATGGGCTGAGGAAAACTCTTTTGAATGTGAGTTAAAGAACCACTCTGTTCCAGCTCGGATTTGTACACTTTCTCGGCCTAGGGGGTGCTTGCTTTGTTTCTCTTGGGCGGCTTCAGGGGCTCCCATCATAGAAGTACCCAGCGATGCTCAAGTGGCTGCCATAAACAGAGAAGAACCAGCCTGGAGGGCGTTTGAGAGGAACAAAGAGGACAGAGGGAGAGATGAAGTGGAGAGAGAGAGAGAGGAAGAGGGTGAAAAGGCTAGATGAGCACATGGAGCCGAAGACAGTTCTGAGAAAAGCCAAGTGCCGAAGGAGCTGTCAGGCAGGTAAGACTGCTGAAGGGGTGGTGCACCCCAAACAGGAACCCCCGCACCCCGCCTTGCCGTTAATGCTCTGCAAAAGAGCCATTTTGGAAAATGTTCTTGGGAACTCAAAGTTCACTCGTTACTCATATCCTACCTCGTGTGATTCATTTATTGAAATTGAGGTCGGCTTCACATTAACGATTTTGAAATTGTATGCCTCACGCAGGACACCATGGAAGATCTCTCTAGTTTGCTGATGAGAGGTAGGCTCGGAGTTCTCAGGCTAATACTTAAATATCCCTGGGGCCCAAGAAGCCCTCAGAGCAATCAGGCTGGCTTCGTTTTCAGTGAGTTTTAGCTGAAAAGAGGAGCAGGAAGCTGTCAGCAAAATTAGCAGACCCCCGAATCCTCATACAGAGGAGATTATTTTGAGTGGACAGGGCATTGATTACTCAGTGCCATGGGGAAGCTGTTCATCAACTAAACTATGTAACAAACAAGTGCCACCCACAACCCTGTGTCCAGGCCTGGAGATTGGAATTAAAATGTCACCCTCTCTTTTATCTCCAGCTGCAAATTGGAGGTGCTTCCCCAGAGAGCTGATTTCTCCCTTATTTCAGGAGATTGGGATAATACCATTTGCCTTTGCTTACTCAAGTAAAACACTCAAGCAGCATTTAGCAAACTCCTTGCCACTTCTCGATTATTCTGATTTATTGATCTCTGTCTCTGGAGAAATTCTGAAAATGTCCATGAAGTCTTTTGGAGTTTAAAATACTACCCCTCCCCCGGGGGTGGGGTGGGGTGGTTAACTTGAATAAAAGACTAATACCATGAATCTTTTCCTTGAATTCCTGGTTCCAGCTCTTCCTTCATGTCCATACACCCTCCGGCTCTCAGGCCCTGGAGAGGAGTCTATTTGTCACCAGTAGATGACAAAGCAGTGGAACCATCCATGTTAGTTATCCAGAGATGAACGCCTTTGCAGGAAAAGTAGAAGATACGAGTTGGGTTGTGGGAAATAGGAAAGAAAGAACTTAATACAGAGACTGTGGAAAGATAAACTTCATTCTACCAGAAGCCACAGAATTATATTTCTCCTCCCTCTGCTAAATTCTTTGAGGCTAGAGCCAGTAATCTGCCATTGGCAATGATGGGAGAAACAGAAGCACCTCATTTGGAAATACCATGATTGGCTTTTGATTTCCTGGAGCACATGGAGCGAAAATACCAGTGAGATTCCCCACCCCCAAGGATTGACTTTTTTTTTTTTTCTGCAGAGAAGAGAGCAGAAAAATGGATGATGGTGTTCTGATTCATGGTGATGGTTTCATCTCCCTCAGATACTACATTAGTTCTTCGACCATGGGTTCTTCCCACCTGAATCCTGATTGCTTTTTCAAAGCTGATGAGATAGGAGAGGGGAGGGTTCAAGTCTACGTTACAGTGTTGCGGTTTCCCCACTGCCTTTGATTTCAGAGTGTTTGAATTTTGGTGTGTTTCTAACGTGTCCTCCGTTTCCCCTCGCTTTGCAGCTTAAGCAATAAACACTGATAAACAAACTGGACGGTTCACATCTCTTCTCGCTCGTGCTCAAGTCTAGATTTTTTTGGCTCGCCTTTCTTCAGCTAAGTTGTTTTGAATGTGGCTAGTGGCTTGCTTTAATAGGAAACGCCAAACGGCCAATTTGAGAAAGGCTGCTTGTGTGCAGCTCTCTTACATAACGAGAAGCTTGTGGCGAAGGCTCGTCTTAGGGCTCTGAAGTGAACCATCTTTTTGTGCTTGCTCTTGCGTTAGGCACTTAAGAAAATCGTGCTGTAGTTTCTAAGTGTTCTGAAGTCTGACCGACTTCCGTTCGTATGTATGTAAAAGGAAAATTGAGAGTGGTCTCCGGAAAAAACAGTGATGTCTTGGGCTACTATTCACAGGCTGACAATTTGGCCTTCAGCAAAAAGCAAGGATAAAATCTACGCATCCACTACCTCCATGGCCCTTTCCCCAAATCTCAGCAAACCGCCATTCTTCCTTCAGGGTCTGCTTTGACTCCTGCTACTTTCTTTTCAACAAAGAATGTTGAAAATAGGGACAATGGTCAGAATGTATGAAAGGAGGTCTGTGGGAAAGATCTTTGCATTCTTTGGGAGCTAGTACCATGTTTTAATTTTATTTTTCAAAGAATTTACTTTTGGAAAAGTTCACACATGTACGTAACGTATCTTATTCATATCTAACCCTACTACCCCTTCCTTTCTCTAATTGCCTCTTTAAAAATAATTTATTATTATCATTATTTGTGTGTATGCATACATATGTGTGTATGTGTATATTTGTGTGTATGCATATATATGCGTACATACATGGTGTGTGTGTGTGTGTGTGCGCACATGCACTCACATACACACAGAAGCAGTTGTGGAGGTCAGAGGGAAATTTTTGCAGCAAGCACTTTTACCCCCTTGGCTATCTCATGTTATCCTTTCCTTGTCTCTCTCCCAGCCCTCTTTCGGGAGCCTAGGCTGGCCTTGAACCAGCTATGTGGAGGAAGTGACCTTTAACTTATTTTCCCTCTTCTTCTATTTCTCAAGTGTTAAGATGACAGACGCACATATCACCTTGTGTGGTACTGAGGATTAACCCAGGCCTTCCTACCTGGTAGGCAAGCACTGTACTTACTGAGGTACATCTCTACCCCCAGTTTTCTTTAGCATTTATTCTACCCTCAGTTTGTCTTGGTCTGCCACATACTTAGACCTCATCTTGCCACATACTTAGATCATATCTTGGCGATCACTTGAATTTATTGCTGAGGAAAGTGAATGAGAATGTGGGATTTGTCCAGAAAACATGTTCCCAAAGCATGGTTCTTTGCATTAGCAGGGTAAATATATATTGCACAAAAGTATTGTGTGTATAAGAAAATAGATTTAAATCATTACGGATTATATATGCTTTAGGAGCATCAAAATGTACCAGAATGTTAAAGATTCTGAAAGAATATGGTGTGAAAGGCAACTGCTAGACTTGATTAACACAAGTTAATCAGGTTTCCTAAAATCCATTTGGCCATGGAACTTTCTTTCTGTTAAAAACACATTTCCTGGTTGAAGACCTTGCTTAACTATATAGACCACTTGCCTGGCATGCACGAAGCTCTGCCTTCAATCCCCAGTAACATACATAGATACAGACATAGACATAGATGCAGATGCAAACACACATACACACACACACATACCACACACAGAAAGAGAGAGAGAGAGAGAGAGAAGGAGAGAGAGAGAGAGAGAGCTCATACTCTTAATACTTTCACAGAACCAGTTCTCTGATTGACATCCTGGGTTAAGATGGATTGGATTAAACGGGCAAACTTGTCTTCTTTGGGCATTAAATTCAAGATGCATTTGTTGGACATGTTCCATATCTTTAGGTATCCTGAGAAGTCCATTAACAAGACAAAGGAGACAATGAAGCAGAAGCCTTCATTTTTCACTAGGTTAGAAAAAAAGAATTTAAATACAAATCTTGATCTTTTTAGGCAAGAACCAAATACCACTTTAACAATAAAATGCCTATAATTGGGAGCAACGGCTACACCGACTTAACAATTTGCTAGTGTGGTGCCATAAGTCTATTGTAGTTTTATGGAAAGAGACAGCACACTCTCCTGAAGTAGATAACAAATGGGGATGGGAAGGCTGTAGAGGCTGATGATTCTTATGTTCCTTTTACTTTTTTGTTTCACTGCAATACTAATGGCTTGAAAAACAAGTTGCCACGTAACGCCTTGTGAAGAACTTTATCACGATGAGGCTGGTGTTTGGCTTTCCCAGCTAGCTTCACTGAGAAGCATTCTGTTCTAAGTATCATTAGAGCCCTTGCATGAGACAAAAGAGCTCCATCATTTCTTCTCCGTTCAAACCCGCAGGAGGAAGGCAGCAGTGATGTGCGAGGCTTCTGCGTGGCAGTCACCTTCCCTTTGTTTCTGCTCTCCCTTCTTTCTGGGTAATGAATCGGGGTGTCGTTAGCTGCCTGCCTTGAGTTCATCACTGTCAGCCCTGGCAGGGTAACAGATAACGGCAGAGATTCAAGGCCACCCAGGGAATGAAGCCTGACAGGACCTCATCCATCACTCCCCTTTTAGGGGGTCTCTGTGGTTGCACCAGCATTGAGGCTATAATCGAAGCTCACCAGGTCGCGTGGGGGCCAGGCACGACTGCTCCGCCTAGAAGCAACTTGAGCTGTCAAATTTGCGTTGTAAATGAACTGTTTTCCTAGAGACAGAGAGTTTATAATTGTCCTCCTCCATGTAGCCCCTTGGTATCCAAGATCTGCTCTCTATGTGGTCCCTCTCGCTTCTTTCACACCAATCCAACTTCTCTCATGAGGAGAGGAGGCTTGCCAGAAAATGTATTTCTTTGACCTTGGGCATATCTAAACATGCTCTAAATCAGAGGTTTGTGTTTTTGCTTTAAAGAGTTTGAGTTTAATTTTGTTGGGCAAGTTATGAATGGCCTGACTTGAGATTTGTCTCATCATGTCCTTTATCCTGGATGGGTCCATCTTTGTGGGCAACCCCCATCCATGTAGGTCAGTGCCTCTGGGTCCACCTCTCTGCCTTCTCAGTTCTCCAAGCATACTGCTGCACGACATGTCCATTCTCCACTTGGATAGGCCACAGACACCTCTAGTTCGTTCATCTTACCCTAAGCAGGAGACATATCTTTACCAGACCTGATTCTTGTCTATGCTGTCAGTCTCAGCAAGTGCACTGTCTTCCAGCAAGAAGAGAGAAGGCATTCCTTTTCTAACAGTCCAAACTAGATTCTGCTGTAATCCACTTTCAAACGTCTCCAATGATCATCCCATCTTCTCTATCTCTTTGTCTCATATGAGTTTTATTTTTCAATGTCTTTTTAAATGCTTGCCTTCTCTTTTACCACAGGGTGTTTTCCAATCTCAACAGCTTGCCAAGTCACCCCGACGCTCAGTGTTCATCAGTGATTCCCTAGTGCCTGATGGGTGTTCTCCAAACACCTCCCTTCAGCATTCCTCGCTCCTCATAACTTGGTTACGTTCATCTCCTGGACTCTGCCTCGACCCTATAGTCTAGCAATACCAAGTTGCCTGCATGCCATAGAGCATACAATTCTCTTTCATTTTCCTGTACCTCCTCACGTTGTTCTCTCTTCTATAAATATTCTCCCAATTCACGCCTACTTCACAAATTCTATTCTGTATTTGCGTCAGTGCAGAAATTCCTCTGACTCCCAGTGATTTGTTCTTTGCTATCAGGCTATGTTTTATACCCATTTCCCATTATAATTCAAATAACACTTACTGAAGACCTCCAGGTGTCAGGTACCATGTTGGTATTTTTATATAGTGGTGTCGAATCTTCGAACTGGACCATGGGTCAGTATCATCGAACCAGTGACACAACTGATGACACTGAAATGCAGAGTGACTTCTTAGCCTATAGTGATACAACATGTAATGGTGGGAACGAGCTTCAGTTTGAAGTATATATAACTCCAAACCATTGCTCTGACTTTTTATGTTAAAAATTATTTAATTAGGGTGAATGCCATAGCACTTATGTGATGGTCAGAGGACAACTTGAAGTAGTCCTTTCTTTCTTCCATCTTTAGTGAGTTCCTGGGATCCGACTCAGGTCATCAGGCTGAGTAGTGAACACCTTACCTTCTGAGCCATCTAACTGGCTCATTGGCTGTTTTAAAACATGTTTGCTCATGGCTTCAGAGGAAACACTGGATGTTTTGGGCTTCCTTTTCTTAGTGTTTGTGGTGGTTTGAATGAAAATGGCCCCCATAGGCTCATGTGGAGTGGCACTATTAGGAGATGCGGCCTTGCTGGAGGAAGCGTGTCACTAGGGGAGGCCTTTGAGGTTTCAGATACTCAAGCCAGGCCTATTGTGACACTCTCCTGTTGCTGCCTGTAGATCCAGATGTAGAGCTCCTTCTCCAGCACCACATCTGTTTGCATGCTGCCATGCTTCCTGCCATGTTGACAACGGACTAAACCTCTGAAGTGTCAGTCAGCCCCAATGAAATGTTTTCATCTATAAAAGTTGCAAGGTCATCTATAAAAGTTGTCTCTTCACAGCAATAGAACCCAAACTAAGACAGTGCTGAATGTATTTTTTCCTACATAGTGGAGACTGTTTTTTTCTATAGAGTGGAGACTAAACAAATAGTCCAGTGACTGAGACCGACAAAGGACTCCATCTATTTATAGACACAAAGCATATTCTATATATAACCCCTATTTTCATAGGAATCTGTTAAACTATCAACACTGGTCCCCTCATTTTTTTTTTTTTTTTTTTACAGCTGTGGAGGGGATGCTTAAGCAATGGAGTGGCTGGCGAGGCTGGTCATGAGGTAGAATCAGTGATTTTTTACTTCAAGGCTGTGATGGTTCATCTTGATGGGACTGAGACTCACCGTGGAAATGTACCACCGGGTGTGTCTATGCGAGAGTATCCAGAAAGGGTTTAACTGAGCAGAGAAGACTCACTATGTGGGTGATATCATTCCATAGGTTGGGGTCCCAGACCCAGTAGAGAGGAGGAAGTTGAGCTGAGGGCCGGCATGCATCACTCTCTGCTTCCTGACTGAATACAGTGTGACCAGTTGCCTCCAGCACTGCCTGCCATTCCTTCCCTGTCATGGTGGACTGTGCCCTTAAACTGTGAGTGGAGAGAAAATCCTCAGTGAGAGAAATAACCGAGAGAGAGTCATGCTGGCTCCGGATGACAGTGACAGAACACCTAGCAGGGGTATGGAGCGATTGCAGCTTCAAGTCTTCCTGTGGTTTCATTATGTATTCTTCCCACCCAGCTTTTCCAAACCAAAGCCCTGAGATCTCCAGTCTCCCTTCTCTCCAGCCAGACTGGCCTTTCACATTTCTTCTTAACGTGTCATGATTACTGGCCCTGATCTCCGATTTCACTCACATTCTTTCCACGGCCCGGAGTGTCCTTGCTGGCTACTGCACCCAGTCCAGCCCATATATTTCTCTAGGACAGTCTCAAGTCCTATCTCCTCCACAGATTATTCCCTGTAGCTCCATCCTTCTTGGTCTGATCAGATGTAGTGTTGATTCTCCCTCATATTTTGGTTCTGGTTACATAATTCTATTGCAATGCTCTGTGCTATTTTGCATCCTGTAATTATATCAGCATCCAACTTTTATTCCCAAGAACATTGCAAACCCTTTGGCCAGAGGGCCTGGGCTATATATTTCTTTTATTTTCACACAGGGCATAGCACAATTCTAGGTGGATACTCAATAAATATTTACTGAATTAAATTGAATATGGCACAGACTACATCTAAACCTTTGAAAAATTCCTTTTCATAAATTATGTGGATCTTGACAAGAGGATTATTGGAGGGAGCCACTTGAATATATTCATTCTGGGCAAGCACACATGAGATTTGTGGGGTCATAATGCAGGCTCTTGGACAAAGAAATGGCTAAGCAGGGATTTGGACGCAGGCGGGAGGAGGAAGAAAGCTAGAGGAGGGAGGAGGGAGGAGGAAGTAGTCGCTGCAGCCAGAGCAGAGACCGAGAGTCATAAACCAAAGATATACATTCATAGAAAAGAGGCTGCAGAGAAGTTTTGCTTTGTAAAGTTATAAACAAGTTAAATAATTTGACAATTGAGTTCTCATGAGTCAGGAGATTGCTGAATAAATTCCTGCTAGGTCAGCAAAAGTGCTGTTTTCAGTAATTTCTGCACAGGTGGAATGCCATGTTTTAAGAGTTTTATTCATAAAAAATGCCTATTTCTTTATACTGTCCCCCTGTCCCAGCTCTCTCTGTCTCTGTTTAGCTTTATGTCTCTCACACAGACATCAACACACCTGCATATTCTCTCCTTCAATATTTCCTGAATATTTGGGATGCCAGCATATCCTCTTATGAGTAGACTCTTGAAGAGACTGTGATTTCTTTTACTCTTGTCTTGGATCTAATGTTTGAGTCCATGAAGGAAGCCATATCTGGAAATTGACTCATTATGAATAACATTGGTTTTAAACTTAACATTCAAATGAGAGATGGCATTGCATCAAAGGATCCTCAGTAGTTAGCATAGCTCTGGGAATATTTCAGTATCTTTATGATTTTTTTCATAACTGAGTATCTTATGCAGACGTTTCCTTTTAGCTATGTTGTGCACTGTTTGTAGAAGGGCTGCCTAGGCCTTGGTGTGTTGTATGGTCTGCAGGTGTTGGCCTTATGTAAAAGATGTATAATTGCTCACGATTGGCACATGGTATCTATAGAGCCCCTGAGGAGCTTAGGTATTAATAAAAACCCCTGAGATGAGATGCTCAGGGTTCCACTGTTCAGTATTGTGTTTGCCATGATAGTGGTTCACTCTGCTGAGGTCTAGCGGGGTTTGTACCTGTGACTATATCTTCATGTCGTCTTAGCCTCCACACCAGGTATCCTCGAAAGGTGACACACCAATGTGGGGCAATGACATCACACCAGCTAACATCCTATGTGGAGACAAGAAGAGAAAGAAACTCCAGACCTTGCAGAGTCTAGTAAAGTATACTCAGGGCAGCTCCCAGAGGATGGATATATATATATATATATATATATATATATATATATGTGTGTGTGTGTGTGTGTGTGTGTGTGTGTGTGTGTGTGTGTGTGTGTGTGTGTGTAAAAATAATGTGTAGACGTCTCTGAAGTCTCTCCTGAAGGGAGAGAAGAGTGAGGAAGGAAATAAGCCTCTATGAAGAAAGAAGGCTGTGAAAGAGGGCTCAAAAGTGAGAGCCACAGAATAGACGCCTTTAGAGAAAGAAATTTTCCTGGTAAAAACAAAGAATTCAGCTGGGAGCAGGGAAAAAGCAAGGTTCTAACTGCTTTTCCTGATCACGGAGCTGACCACAGCTCAAAAAAAAAAAAAAAAAAAAAAAAAAAAGGGTAGCTACATGCTCCCATGCACCAGCAGCTAGCCACACTCCCTCTGCCTCTGGCAGCAGCCCAGGCATGGGAAACATGAGTCAGAGTGTATTGTTCTACAAACTGAGTTTTCTGATGTTTTTTTTTTTTTGTGTGTGTGTGTGTGAGACCCAAATGGATCTTGTGTTTGAGGTATAAAGGAGGTTCTATGTTTCCCTGTAGCAGTGAGGAGGGAACCACCAAATTGCTTGCAAAGATGTTTTGGCCAGAGAGTCTTCCCACCGCCCAGGACCCCATGCTGTGGAAACCTGGGCTTGGAGCCAAGAAGCAGTTGATATAAACTGACCAGTTACTGTTCCTGCAAACCAGACTCTATCTTAAAATCTGAAAAGTGTTTCCTCAGGGTCACCACACAGAAGCTGTCTGCCAGAACTGGCCAAGTTTGTATCTCTTGCTGCTGGTAGCCGAACTTGATACTGTAAGAGTTACCCAGGTATTCCTGGTTTTGAAGGCATGAAGAGGTCATGGAGAGCAACTGAGGCTTGGTACTATGAGAGGCCAGGAGAGGTCATTGATAAAAGTGCAACCTCAGTAGTAGTTGAGGTCCCAGGTTGAAGGGGTCATACAGAGAAGTTGAGGCTTGACACCATGAAGAGTGTCCAGGAGAGGCTATTGGTGAAAGTGCAGCCCAGTTGCAGCAAGGGACTCTAGTGTTCTGAAGATGCCAGTACAATGGGATGAATATCATCAAGAACAGCAGCAGCAGTGGAGGGGAGTCAGTCAAAACCTGGAGGACAAGCTGTGTGTGCTGCAGAGGGCAGAGCCAAGCCCTTTGGAGGATCTCAGAAGATTGTGAGTGAGTTCCAGATAATTCGACATTGATAATGTTTTTCTGCTGTCCAAAGACATTGTGAAAATTTTGATAGATGTTGGTTTCTTTTGGTCCTGTCTTTGTGATTGTTCCTCTTGTAAATAGTTTTGTTGCTATAGTGTGAGATTGTATTGCAGAGATAAAGCTTTTTTTTTTTTTTTGATTGTCTTATACAGACAGGGGAAAATGATACAGAATTTCATTTTTAGTTATGTTTAAAATGATGCTTTTGTGGACTGTTGGGAGAAGGGCTGCCTAGGCTTTGGCATTTTGTGTGGTCTGCAGGTGTTGGCTTTATATAAAAGATGATTGCTCATGATCTACACGTGGTATCAATAGAACACATGGAGAGCTTAGGTATCAATAAAAACCCTGAAATGAGACACTTGGGGTTCCACTGTTCAGTATGGTGCTTGCCATGACTAGTGGTTCCCTTGCTGAGGTCTGGCAGGGTTTACATCTACGAAAATGCCTCCTTGTCTTCCTTGTGGCACCGCCTGTAGGTGTACTACTACAAGTATCTTTTCTCTTTCTTACATTGGAGCCTCTAAATTATTCCAGGAAGACTTTCCTAAATGGTTATAAGAAGTTAGTACTTACTATTCCAAAAAGTTACCCTGACTGTATCTTTGCTATACGTCGTATGGCATCTCTATCCATTTGATTGCAATAAATACCCCTTTAAGTCTCCAGGATAAAGTAGATGCCATTTCACCAGGAAATAGTTTCTGGTATCCCATAAATGAAACCTAATATCTCAAAAAGTGTTCTCCACCAGGACATATTTTTCTCTCTCCTCCTTTTCCTCATTCTCAGTGCTTAATTTGAAGCAGTGATTGATTTCCACTGGAAAGCTTGCTCTTGCCATGGAGAAAATACTTTATAAGAACTGACAGACACTGTCAGCCAACTGACTCCTCTCAGACCTAAGTCCCTGCACCCCACAGCTCAGCATGACCACAGGACAAGGTTATGGCCCATGGATATAAACAGAGGAGGCTGAGTGAGACTTTGTATGAACTTGCCAAAAGATGACAGTTGTGGCCAACCAGGCTTGTGGCTGTCCTTCCTTCCTTCCTTCCTTCCTTCCTTCCTTCCTTCCCCTCCCTTCCCTCCCTTCCCTTCCTTCCTTCCCTTCCTTCCTTCCCTTACCTTCCCTCCCTTCCTTCCTTCTTCCTTCCCTCTCTTCCTCCCTCCCTTTCTTCCTTCTTTCTTTCCTTTCAATAGAGTCTTATATAATCTAGGATGGCCTCAAAACCTCAAACTTGCTATGTTGTCAAGGATGACCTTGAACTTCTGGTCTTCCTCTTTCCTTCTG
>JAMJFZ010003229.1:0-97449 GCA_026225945.1 Cricetomys ansorgei | reverse complement strand
CTCAGAGGACCAGCAGGCACATGGTGTAGAAAGAAGACAGAAGCCTGAAGATGCTACATCTGGCTCCATCAATGAGGGTGTGACCACCTGCTTAGTCCCTTTCTTTAAATAATAGTCCCAGCAAACTCTTCTCTAAGCCCCAAAGTAGTGATCTCTGGGCCTACCTGCTGAGAAGCTTGTTTTTTTGCCTCCATTTCAAGAAGCCATTATAGGGTCAGGCAGGCTGCAGAAGAGCAGACCCTGCTGCCAGCGTTCCCGCTGCTGGTGACAATGAGGATGTTCCCACTGCATGTGCCAAACCCGCTCCTCACAGATCCAGTCTGGTATGAGCCAGCATCTCCACAGATTCCTGGCTCCTGTCCATCAATCTCAGGAGGAACCCAGCTACTGGGGAGATCAGCTCATGACTCAAAATCAGGTCCTGTTGCTAACGCAGCATGACCTCCATCTAAAGACAAAGTGTAATCAGAGAATGTTGGAATCCATCCTCCTCAGTAGAGACAAGATTTTCATAGGATCTCAGACCTAGCAAACCTACAGTGGGGTCATGCTATGACCCAAGGCACATATATGCCCCACCTGCAAATAACAGCTTGTATTATACACATGCTTTCACACACATTCATATATACATGCATTTACATATATGTATACATGTACGATACACTCATAAATGCGCAAAATATTCACACACACATATATGCACTCATGCATGCATGTGCTTGTATATACATTCTTACGTGCACACACATCCTTATATGTATATACATACTCGGCGTACAGGTATTCATGCCTTTATTCATGCATACCTGAAAATCATTTTTGAATACGTAATGATGATAGGAACAAACACACACCTAAGCTTGAACAGTGCCAGCTGCTGTCTGGATGGTTTGAAGCCCGAGCAAGCCCCTCATGAGGCGGATCATTTGCATCACTCAGTGTCCTTTGCACAACAGCAAACTTGGCGGACAACGAAAAGAACCCTTCTTTTTTACTTCATTTTTTAAAATTACATGAAACAGAAGTAAAGAAAGAAAGATTAGTGTTGAGATGTGTCTGTTTGGTGACCGACCCAGGGATCCACAAATGGCAAAGGTGCAGAGAATAAGAGACTGCAGAATGGTCAGCCCTGTTGGGAACACCCTCTCCTCCCAAGGCTCGTATATTATTGGAGAAAAGTGGATGGGAAGACTCTAAGAGCCCTAGACAGTGGATGACTACAAGGAAACTATCTTCCAGACCCAGCAGGGCAGCTGCATATATGAACTCACGGTGGTTGCAACACTATGCACAAGACCTGTGTGAACCCAAGCTAGACCAACTCCCTGCATGGAGAGAGAAGCTGTACACAAAACCTGTCCCTAGCTGTGGAGTATCTGGCAATTGTTAGCTGCTGGGAAAGAAAGACAGTTTTTTTTGTTGTTGTTTTTGTTTTCCCTAAGAGTGTAAGCTGACCACACCCCAGTGGAAGCTCACACATCCAGGAATATATGGGCTGCACAGATCCATCCCGATCGAGTAAATAAATAAATAAATAAATAAATACACCAACTTGAGGGGGTATTGAAGGTTAGGGACGGATCTGAAAATTGGCTACGAGAGGTGAATACAATCAAAACATGTTATACAAAACTTGGAAGGAATCGACTAAAAATAATGGACCCTAAACAAAAGGTAAGTGCTCAGCTTGAATACTAGAGATTTTCACTAAAATGAATTGTATTTTACTGCCCCCCCCAAAAAAGAAAAAGTACTGGAAAATACTTAAGGTGCTAGAATTACTGTCAAAATAGAATCACAAACAAGTGGATGTCTGCTGAAAACACTCTACTCAAAACATGTATTTGTAAAGCTGAACTGCAAGGCAATGTCTCCTGAACAAAAGATGGGCTGTGGGATCCCTCTGAGAAACCACACACATGTGGACTTTGATGTAGTTGGAACCAAAGTGGGAGGCTTGCAGGACCTGTCGAATTCCTGCTGCTTGTGAGGAAACTGGAACATGACAGCCCATGAAAGGAAGCCCAGAGAAGACATAAATCAAGACTCTGTCAGTCTCTGTGAAACGCTCTGAGTGTCTCTTTCTGGCACACATAGCAGTCATGAGGCTAGCTACAGCTTTCCATGTTGGGAGTTGGGTACTGTGTTTTACCATAACCATGATCTTGAAGTATAGGAGACATCCTTGTTTTGGTCCTTGGCCCACCAGCCACAGGTGTTAGAAGATGAGGGCTTGATATTCAGTTCTGGGTTCACTTGGCTAGGTGGATGGACCTTGGGGTGTGTACGCTGTGACATGGGAGCTGCCTGGGAAGGTGGGTCCAGTCACTGTTTCTTTCTTGCAGGCTGAGAAAACTGTAACTTATAAACTTAAGTGTTTTCCTCCAAAATGCACCTGTTCAATAGCTGTGCAGATCTATGAATGTGAACCCTTTCTCCACGCCCACTGCTGCTTCAGGCAGCTTTGCTCCCAGCAGTAATCATGCCATTGGCCAGTCATGGGACTGCTACTTTCATGAGCAAGAACACTGTGACTTCTCAGCTAACACACTTCAGAGCACAAGTCAAATATAGTCCTTGAGAAGAACCAGCTAACCTCTCAGGTGGCCATGGGATCTTAGAGGAATCATTTCTTCATTTTTCTGGAATATCAAACAGGTAGAAGAGAGGAAGGCTGTGGAATGAAATGGGGGTGTTATGTCAAGGTCGTTGAAGAAGGCATTTCCTGATGTGAGAAAATATTTACGGTGATGTTTATGGCATGTATTTGGGCATCCACCCCAAATTCACACACTGAAGCCCCAAATCCCATTGTGCCTGTATTTGGAAATGGGGCCCTTGAGTGTTATTTAGATGGGGCCAAGGGGTTAGATGGCATTAGAGGTCTTGTAAGAAGAGGATTCTTAGTAAAGTGCTTCCCGTGCAAGCATGAGGATGGGATTTCAATCCCCAGGAAGCATACGAAAGCGTGGTGTGGTGGCTGTGATTGTGCAGCCAGTGCTGGTAGGCACTAAGTGTGTCCCTAGGGCTCACTGGCTAGTCAATCTACACAAGTCAGTGAATTCTAGGTAAAACTGAGAGACTTTATCTCAAAACCTAAGGTGGACTATGTCCTGAGAAATGACACCTAAAGTTGATCTCTGAGCTTCACACACATGCACTCACATGTACATGTACCCCTCAAGCATGCACACATGTATACCAACATATACACATAGACAAAAAAAAAATACAGTAAGAATAGGGATAGACCAGAATAGGTTCTCCCTGTACCTTGTTCAAACATGTTAAGAAGGCAATCTTCTGCAAGCGTGAAGGACAGCCCTCATCAGAAACTGAATGCTGGAACTTCAGCTTCCAGAGCTGAGACAGACCACCCACTGCTGTTCAAGCCACCCAACCTACTGGTGCTTCATCACAATAGCCAGATTGGCATGACACAGTAGTCCATGAAAACAGGGCATGGATTTTAATAAAATACTATTTAACATTAATATTTATTTTAATAAAGCAACAAATATTTAATAGTTAATAAAATATGATTTTTATCTACTTATATGTATTTCTCATTTTTAAAAGGTAAATCATGGTTTGGAACATTTATTTATATGAGTATTGTCATCACCAATCACTTCCTATAAAGATCCAGGGAGTAAATACTTTAGGTTTGGCAAGAGACAGTTTTTGTCTGTCTTGGGGGCTGTAGAATGTGGGTATGCAGACACATGATATAGGAACCTTTTCTTATAAAGAAATATAATTTCTCAAAGACTTGCTTTTGCTTGTTGGGTTAACATCTAACTATTTTTACCAGAAACGTATTTAGGTGTCATTTTAATATAAGCATAATTAATTAGGTGCATGTGTAAATTACTTTTTTGTCACAGTCTGTTACACAGCATCCTTACGCAGAAAACACACTAAAAAATGATTTCTTGTCACTTTCAAAAATAAGGCCTACACACATATCTAGGACATCTCAAAAAAAAAAAAATCAAACACTTCAAGGACATGAGAAACAGTGCCAGCATAAAGGTATGGCTGCCTTTCCTCTGGCACTTTCTATCTGGAAATAGGTATTTGTGGTAAACCATCTTCACAAACTTCTCACCTCCGTGGACAGTGCCCATTACTCTACCCTACCCAGCCCAGCCCAGCCCAGCCCAGCCCACCCAGCCCAGCCCAGCCCAGCCCAGCCCAGCCCAGCACAGCCAGCCCAGCACAGCCCAGCACAGCCAGCACAGCCAAGCAGGTACCTTTTACTCTCAGCAAATACCACAGTGGCCTGCCTTGTCCTGTGTCTAGAAAACAGTCTCATTTAGCTATGCAGATATATATGCTACAGAAAAGGCACATGTGGAACATCTTACCTTAGTTATGTGTTCATCCCTAGAACCATGTGAGGTTAGCATCTCCCAGATTTCCACATAATGACTTTGGGCTTCAGAGACCGCCCATGCCACACAGCTGGCGTGCTGCTGAATATAAATATGGACCCAAATCATAGGTTCCCAGGCCTATATTCTTCCTACCACATGAATTCTTTCTCTCCAGTGCTGAGCACATTTATCAAACTTCATCTTTTCAACCAGAAGCTACTCCATCCCATTGGATGTGAACTAGAGCCCTGGTCTATAGGCTTTTCCTTTTGGAGGGTTTATCTCTCTGTGTGCCCTGAAGTGAAGAGCCCTGAGTGCAAAGAGCTCCTGAAATAGAAAGGGGTCAATCGAGGGTCAAAGTCCAGTCAGAGCCAGGGTATGGCAGAGACAGGAGACACAGGAGGGTTCCTAGGTTAGACAGCTGAAACAGAGGAGCCAGCAGCTATGTCAACAGAGTGGGGCAAAGGGTGATGGAGCCCTGGGGCTGATAGAGCCCTGGGAAGCAAGCAGGCCTGTCCACAGAGTCACTAAGTCTAGACTCCAGATGTGCACACAGCCAATTCAGCTCTAGTGGTAAACACTCCTACCAGATGACAGAGGCTGAGCTGCACTGATCACAAAGGACATAAATAAGATTAGAGCTAATGCTGGCATTGCTGCTGCTCCCCGAGGGAAGAACTCATGCCTGTTTCTGTGTACATACATGCACATGTGTGTGTGTGAAGGCATATATGTATGCATATATGTATGTATATATGCATACATGCATGCATGAACACACACATGCACATACAAGGTACTTCTCCAAGTTATTATTTTAACAGTACAGTAAATTATGTCTTTACATTTTTCTTGATATGCCTTACATGGCTCCAAAATAAATTGTACTATTTAAATTAGACACTTTAAATGACCTGAAATTGGCTACATGGAAAGAACAAAAGCCATTTTCTTTCTGATATTTTAGCCTCTGGAGAGACTGAGAACTGAGAAAAAGACAGAATCCAAAATTATTCGTTAGCTTTCCTCTACTATAACAAAGCACCCCTAGAAAATGAACCTAAAGGAAGAAAGGTTTATTTGTGCTCATGCTCAGGGTCACCGTGCTCTGCTGTTTCTGGAGAAGTGTGGGTGGGACAAAGCTGCCTACCTCCCAGGAAGAAGGATGGAAGGGAGAGGGGATTGGGAAGGAAGGGAGAGAGGGAAGGAAGGGAGAAGGACGAGGCAGAGAGGAGAGACAAAGAACAATGGTAAGAGAGAGGGAAGGTGGGTGCTGTGTGACTTTTCTTGTGGGACATGAAAAAGTGTGTATTCACTGAAGATAGGGCATCACCAATAGACCAAAGAAGTGATTCTACCAGTGTCCAAATTGGCAAGCCAATAAGTTTATTGGGGTTACTTAAATGACTGTGGGTGAGGTGTTACTTATACGAGCAGGAACATCTTGAATGCAGCAACATCATCAAAATGCCCATCCCAGCCTGGGTGATGTCTTACAAGAGTTGTGTCCCTGGACCTCACTGCAGGTGGTTCAACAGGCCTGGGATCTCCTTTCTTCTTGGCAGTCCTTACTGTTTATATAGTCTTAGGGAGGGAGGGGCCTTGTGAATCTGATACGTTTCAGAAATTTTCTAAAAACTGGTGAAGCCATTCACTTCCTGAGGCTTAAGGAGAATACAGATGCTTGGTTTCAGGGAATATTACTAGGCAAACAAAAGAAAAGGAGAGAGGAAGGGAGACAGAATGGAGAAAGGGAGAGGTTATAAACAAGATGCAATCCCCAGAGAGGGAGTTCCTTCAACTACGTCCCACCTCCTAAGCTTCTGTCACTCACCCCGAATAGCTCACCTCATTATAACGCATCATGGAATTAGTCTAGTGATGAAGTCAGAGCCTTCATGATCCAGTCGCTTCCCCCAAACTCTTCTCTCAACATTTCTCTAACTGGGAACCAAGTCTTCAACATGCAAGTCTTTAGGGGTAAAGTTCAAATCCAAACTACAATGGGTTTTGTTGTTGATGATTGTGTATACTCACATATGTATGCAAAGGTGCTTGGTGTGACTGTTCATGCCAGCACATGTGAAGGTCAAAGAGAGATGCAGAACTGTCTTCTTCTCATTATCTACCTTATTTTTTGAGACAGGGTCTCTCATTGAACCTCAAACTTGAGGTTTTGATGAGGCTGACAGGCCAATGAGCTTCTGGCATCTGCCTACTTTGTCTCTCAATGCCATGGTTACAAGGACAAGCAGCCATGCCTGGCTTCTACAAAGACGCTGTGGATTTGAACTTCGGCCCTCTTTGACAAGTATGCTTACCCATGGAGTGATCTCCTCCAACCCAACGGTGAGTTTTTTAAAAAGATTTTGTAGAATGCCAAGACTGAGTGAGAATTATCCATTTGTTTCAAGAGTTTTGCAGTTTTTAGGAAATCAGCATAGACCTGAATAACAAAAACCTAAAGATAGGTCTGTCCTCCTGCTTCCCCAACCCAAATGTTTATCGCTGTCTCCCACACCAGCCCTCCCAAGAGTCATCAGCTGTATCACCTTGGTTACAGCTAGTCTCAATGATGTCACAGGCTGATCTCGAAAATGTGACTCTTTTCTGTCTCCCTCAAGCAATCGGAGGGAAAGAACATGGGGTTTCAATAATTCCAGAGTTGTAATATCTCCTTGCTTAAAATATATTGGCACCTGGTAGGAGGTAAGCTCTGAGTTCCTTGTGAAGTTACAGCCTTCCATATGTCAGAGACAGAGCTGAAGCAAGAGAATGGGCGGTTTATGAATTCCCTCTTCCATCGCCAGGCTCCCAGGAGGCTCTTCAGTAATATCACATCAACTTTCCCTGTGTTCTTACTTTATTTCTTGAAGAGGACAGGGCTTTATTGGGAGAAACAACAGACTCCGAGCTGGAGTCTGTAACAGTACATTTTGATTTAGAAGGATGGACACCAAGGGCAATTACTATTCAACAATCATGAATGAGTTTGCAGACACTTGCCTTATTGTAGCCCCAGCAACCTTCACAGCATTTGTAACATTTCAGGGAGGTGCAGAATAAACTAAATAAAATAAATGTATTTCCATACATATGCAGACATGGCCTGTGTCTGGGAGAGGATTTAATCCCTATCCCAAGGGCATCCAAGGAGGAATTAATTAAGTCCTAGAGACAGTATTGGGGAGAATTGATCATGTGACTGGGACTACACAATCATTGGCTAAAATAACCAGCATTCTGTTTCATTTCTTAAATTGACCCAATCTCATGTAATTTGATGTGTCTGTAATTAAGTATAAAGTCTCAGCATTCGTTCACTTTCAGATCAAACTCAAAATTTACTGCTCAGCTCAGACTCACTTGGATAAAATATTCACACAATGTAGGCTGGGGAGATGGTTCAGCCAGTGAAATGGTAAGCACAAGGACTAAGTTTAGATTCCTGGAACTCATGTAAAAATCAGGCATGGTGTCCATCTCTGTCACCTACATGCAGGGGGAACAAAAACAGGTGGCTTTCTGGAGCTGGACTGCCAGCTAATGAAGGCAGCTGTCTGGGGAGGTGGGTCAGTAGTTAGAAACACCTGCTGTACAAATCTGACACTCTGAGTTAGAATCCCCAGGACCCACATCAAAGCCAACACAGTCCTCTAAATGTCTATTCCCCAGAAGCTCCTGGGCCAGCTAGCAGGAAACACACAGTAGTGAAGAGGCTTTATTTAAACAAGGTGAAAAGGTGAGGAGAAGCATCCAAAGAATGCCCTCTTGTTTCCACTCACAAACTGTGACATGCACACCTCTGCACCTCCCTCCCCCCCACACAAAGTGAAAATAATGTGAAGAATGATTAAGACAGCCAATGTTGATTGCTGGCCTTTACATGTATGCACACACACATGAACATACAATCACACACTATATATCACATATAGGAGACTATATCTGCAATCATAGCCCCTCCAAGGACTGTCACAAAGATTAGATGACTCCATATGCAATTCTCTAACAACTCTCCCTGAGGCATGCCAGTGTCCACAAGGCAAGCCATCACTATCCCTTAAATGTTCTTCTGGGGACAATGGATATAGTATTTGAAACTGAGATCTTTCCCAGAATACCTACAACATATGGTCTCCAAAATTAGAGATGAAACATCCAATAGGCAATATGTTTCTGGGGGAAAAAAGTCCCTTAAAAACAGGAAACTAAGAGAAGGCTTTTTTTTTGTTTTTAAACAAGAAAGTCAAATTCAGTCCTGGAAGTTACTCTCTTTAGGGCAGCTTGGAATTTCTTTAATAAAAGATCCTTCTTTGAGACAAAAAATGCTTTTATCTGACTGTTTCTCCATTGCCGTGTATCTCATCTCTTTTCTACAAGTTGCCAACTCTCCCATTCAGAATGACCCCAGCATCCCCACTGCCATTGTAAATGCCCACTCTTGCTGATGAGGGATTTATTTCCCATCTAATTTCTTCAGAGTCTGCCGCCAACCCCTTTACAGTATAAGAACTTCCCACAGAGACAATGAGATCATTTCCTGCTGACTCAGCATGTCTCTGGCTGAGTCAGGACTTGCTGAGCCACTGGGAAGACTGTAATTAAGACTGTTTGTTGGAGTTAATGCAAAGCCCCAGAAATGTCATATAAGACCCCAGGAACTGGGGAGACCAATTACCTCACCGCATCATCCTCATACACCCCATGGCCCCAGTGAATGCTGTCCTGCCTGGGTTTCTTTCTCCCATCAGCCTCTCTTGCTGCTCTTGGAGAGAGCTCACACAGCTTAGGTTCCATTCCTGGGTTTCACAAGTTGCTTGGGCTTGTGAAGGAGAAATGATGAGAAAGATAGAGCTCAACTCTTAGCTACCAGTGGGTTTTTTTTGTTTGTTTGTTTGTTTTTGTCTTTTCTCTGATGCTATAGCTAAATATCAGAGATGGCCATTTATAAGGAATAAAGGTTGACTTGGCTTTGAAGTATTGGAAAGTACAGGAATTCAAGTCCCTCACCTTTGGTCACCATCTGGTGAGGACTTCTTTGACCCATTATCATAAGGGAAAAGTATCACAGAGAGGCACCTCAGCTTGTTTGAAACAATGAAACATTGAAGACTTACACTTTTTAGATTGTTATGGATTAACTTCATTTCACAATTTCATATGCATGCATAGTATATGTTTATTATTCCATACCCTTTTCCTCTCTTATCTGCCTCCCATCTCTATCAACCCTTATACCAGCATCAAAATTTAAATGAAATTAGCAAATGCCTTCAGAAATTTTTACCTATCAAAATTAACATGAATGTTACCAATGAATTAACATCTGGATCTCATATTAAGATGTATCTCCTAGACCCACAGAACAATCAATGGTCATTTCAAAAAACATTAGCTCAAGTCTTCAAACATTAGAAGAGAACTAGGTTTGTTTGCTTATACCTGTAATACCAAGAGGAAGGCCAAGCAGGAGGGTGGCAAGTTAGAGGCCAGCATGGGCTACAAAGGGTATCAAAAAAAAAACAAAGGAGTGGGAGAAATAAAAGCATAAAAGTACTGTTCATAGCTGAGAACATGGAGGAACCTTGCTACAAAACCTGAGAACAAACACAAACATCATAAAATATTCTACATTCTGTTTGTTGTATGTCAGCTGTACAATGCAGGGAGATTTTGTATGCCTAATATATATCACAAACAAGAAGAATTTATATCTGGACCCAAGATAGACTTAACATTAGACATTTAGTAGATGTAATTCACCACATTACCAGACAATACTAGATTAGCTCTCAATGAATAGGAAAACAAAAATTAGATAAGATTCAAATCTCATTCCTAGAGAGAAATCAAACAAAGGAGAATTTGGAGGAACCTTAGTTGGACAATAATTGTGGATAATAACTTTGTAGAAACCCTAATCCCTGAGTCCATACAATGGGCCCCTTCCCTCTAAGGTGCCGGCAGGGCACACACTTGCCCTCACTGCTCATGTCTCACCCAGCACTGGTGTTTTGGCACAGTGGGGTTATGTGGGAAGATCACATTGGTTCCTGTTTTATTCCAGACATTAAGATCAAGCTCTGTTCAAATCTAAGCGATGAAAGCAAATGACAAAGATAGATGACAATATGAAGTGATGATGCCTGTCCCTTGACGAGGATCCATGAATATTTTAGGAAGCAGTTTCTTCAACATTATATAAGAAGAGGGAGAAGAGGAGGAAGATGGGAAGACGCTTGCTTTGACTCGCTCACTGATCTCCTTACTCTCTTTTTTCACTCAAGATTCTAGTGAAGCCTTCTGCCAAAGATGGTGTCTGAAGTGCCTCCTGGGTTAGTGTCCCCCCTGCAGCACCACTGGGAAGAGGAACTGGCAGAAAGTGTGACCTAGTGGATAGAAGTTAGGTCACTGTGGGGTGTGACCTTGAAGGGGATATAGGTATCCCAGAGACTTCCTATTTCTCTCTTTTGTTTTTAATCCTCCTCTGCCACCACAGGCACAAAGCACCAGGACCAACTAACCATGGACTGAAACCTCTGAAATCATGAGGCAAGACAAACCTCTTCTCTTTTGAAGTTGCTTATCTTAGCTACCTTGTCACTATGACAACAACCAACCAACCAACCAAGCCACCAACGCTTATATTTAGAAACACTATAATTCACTCTTCTCAGATTGAACTTGGAATCTTTGCATGGTGGAATCCTGTCTCCCTGACTTCTGTCCTTGCAATTTCTAGCAGATGAAAGATGCACAGTAGACTGATCCGAGTGGATGGATATATTCATCAAATTCACCTGCGCATTCAGCTGAGTGCTAATAAGAGCCTGTGATAGGCTTTAGTTGCTTGCTGTGAAAACTCCCTTTAAACTTCCCTTCTGCAGATCTCTGGGGCATTGCATGCATGGGATTTGGTGTGGTTTACAACTGGGCCTCACTTCTTGGCTACCAAGTCTTTGTGTTTAAATGCTTCTAGCAAAAACACAAACCATGCTTATGGGAAAGCGTGCGTTGGTGCTGATGTCCCCTGGGCTTTATGCAAGTGGCTTGGCTGGGCACACAGTATATGCTGTAGTCTCCTGTGAGCTCTAGTGCCCTGCTCAATTGTTGTATTTAATTGGGCAACAGCTGGTGATAATTTTCTGCATATGGAGTAAGGGAATTAGTGACTGATTGGCTCTTTACCTCAGTTTCATTGTCTTTGTTTATTGCCCTTTCAGCATTTGTAACAGAGGAGTGTGAGACTGAGGAATGGGGAACCTGGTATGAGACTGAATCTTGAGATTAGCAGATTGAGCAGCATGGAGGCATTCTACAGGAAGGGTCTTGTCAAGAAGGGCATGGACACTTACATGCTTCCTTTAGAGGTACCCCAGAGATAATTTAGTTCAATGTCCTTCTCTTAGAGATTTTAAAGTGGGAATTGAGAGGCACCATAGCCTTTTTGAGAGTGCTCAGCATGCAGGTATTGTGCATGGACTGCACACTATTCAATACTAGTGTGAGTCATTCAAACATTTCTACCTACCTCAACCTTGCTCAAGCTTAGGAAGACATGAGAGAAAGGCAGAACCATGAGCAGCCAGCAATGTTTAGTCTTTGAAATTCTGAGGACCATAACATCAAGAAAGGCTGAAAACAACACAGAATAAAGATGTTCCCAAACATGGTGATAACCTTGCTTCACTAGATTCAATCATCTGACGCAGTAAGCAGGACTCCAGGGCTGTCTTAGCATCTCATCATGGGACACTGTATGGGGCATGATAGCTGAACATGATGCTTGTCAATCTGCCCAAAATCCCAGGAGATGAGGCCATTGAAAGCTGAAGTCATTGAAAGAGAACAGCCACATGGAGGTAATAACACTGGGCTTCAAGGCTAGTGCTTCAGGCAGCCAAGCTTCTTGCTGAGCATGAAGCTGGGATGTGACAGCTACTCCAACCCTCTACATTGTCTGAAATTTTGTGACATTTCAAATAACTCATAGACATAAGCAAAATTGGCTGATAAATAGGCAAGGATAGAAAGACAATAAAAACTAGATGAGATATAAAAATTTCCCAGCAGCCCTCTGTTCTGTTTCTGTGTTGATAGAAAATATCATGCCTTGGGCTCCTCCTGTGATGCACCTCTCAATACACTGGAGTAGTCCATGGCTCCTATGGATGGGCAAAGAGATGAGGCAAAAAAGCTCACCAGGAAGGAAGGGAGTCAGGGAGTGGTCTAGCGACTTGGATGGGATAGGTCTTAGGGGTTGTATTGCAGCGATGAAACACCATGAGCAAAAGCAAATTGGGGAGGAAAGGATTTATTTCACTTACACTTCCATATCACAGTCCACTGTTGAAGAAAGTCAGAGCTCAGCAGTGTAGGACCCCGGAGGCAAGAACTAAGGCAGAGACCATGGAAGAATACTGCTTACTGGCTTGCTCCCCACGGCTTGTCAGCCTGCTTTCTTATAGAACCCTGGACCACCTGCCAGGCATAGCACCACTCACAGACCTGGTCCCTCTCACATCAATCACCAATTAAGAAGATGTCTCACAGGCTTGTGTATAGGCCAACCTGGTGGGTGTATTTCCTCAACTGATGATCTCTCTTCCCAAATGATTCAAGCCTATGTCAAGTTGACAGAAAAACTAGCCAGTATAAGGTGGGTGAGAGCAAGGTAAACTCATCCCTTATTGAATGGATGACATGTCATTTCTGTCCTCAGACAAAAGAAAGCCAGGACAGAGCTCACTGGCCAAGCATGTTAGCTGAATTAGTGAGCTCCAGGTTTGGAGAATTACTTTGCCTCAAAAAATTAAGACGGACAGTGATTGAGGAAGATGCCTGATGTTGACTTCTTACCTTCTCGTGTACACATACACACATCTGCACATATGAACCTATAGGCACATGTAAACATATACACACAAATGCATGTTAAATAAAATCAATAGATTAACTAATTAAAGATGGCTGACAACAATGAAGCTGGAGCCCAGAAAGACCTGGGAGGGACCTGGAAACTAAGTTACTACTGATGTTCTGGATCTGTCTGTGAGTTAGATACTCTCACTTCCCCGGAATCCAGTCTCTGAATCTGTGAAATGAAAGGTCACTTTGGATCACCAACTCAACCCCTACCACATGGAATCATTTATTTTCTGAAGTTTGCACAGCAGTGTATGCCTCCCAGGAAGAGGGCTGGAGCTGGGACAGAAGTTCAAGGCCAGAAGTTGCCACCCTGCAATTGAGAGGAGAGGGCCTGCAGATCAGTAAGGAGTAAATAAGAGGGTCCAGGGACTCGATTATTCAAATGAGGTAAGAGTTGGCTTGGGACTTGGCAAGTGAAAAGAGGGAAGAATTTGGACTTCCGCTCTATTGAACTCAAAAGATTGGTGTGAATAAACAGATGACTCTACCCAGGCAGGACAAAAACTGGCCAGAGACAAGTTTTTCAGACCACAGGACTAGAGAGAGGAATCATACCCCAGGCTCTTTGCAGACAAGGACTTCCTTTGAGGAACTCCTGATGGAAGGCAAGACAGCTACCCCATGGCCTGAGAGCCACAGCATGATTGTAGCTTACCAGGTGCTATTTACAGCTGTGTCACAGGGCCTGCTGGAGGTGTATGACTGGGTTTCATTCAGGCCACCCACATGAACCCCATGTATGGGACAGACAGCCATGGTGATGTAGTACAATCATATGTGGTATTTTCTAAAATCATGGTCACATCAATGGAGCATGCATACCACAGCATGGCTTGGAAGGGTGAAAAGTGATGCAAAGGAGGACTGGTGGGCCACTGGGGCCCTTGGCATAGATATCAAGGATCCGGTTTTTCTCTTATGCAGTTAAACCAAGAGAAAATATGATTAAGCAAACTGCTGCATGAGGCTGGGAAATGTGGTCTGTCTACAAGTACCATGTTCTTCCTGCGGTGTAGGCATGACCCGTGAGTGGATATTTTTGCAAAAGTTAAGCCAGGCAGAAATGCCATCAGTGACTTTTCTCTATAGCAAACATGTTAAACCAGAAAAGCATTCAACAAAAACCAAGCCTCCACATAAACTGAGATGACATATCAGATTTCACTGGAAACGGGTTTCATAATGGTTGTAGAAGCCGAGTACTATGACAGAATGGTATCTGAGAAGAGCTCATGTTTAGAGTTAATGCTTTTGAAAACTCTCACAAATATGACACTGTGGAGGTAAGTTTGTTGGTCTTCTGTAACTGGCTTTGAGCCAAGAGCAAACAAAGTATTCTCTTTTTCTTTTGTTGTTGATGTTTGTTTTTTTCTTTTTGGAAATGAACATTGAACCAGTAAAACACTAAGGACCTCCCTCTGCCCTGATTATAGGTCTGTGCCCAGTTCCTGGAAGAGATTGACAGGCATCAGCATGTATATATAAGCCTAGGCCCTACCTTCTAGGAAGGAGGGATGAAGGCATTAGAGAGGGTTTATGTGCATACTTGTCTGCAACCTTTCTCACAATAAGTCTGGGGCTGCCTGACCAGCCCTGCTGTCCTGGAGCACACAGAGGACCTGAAGGTATATAAAAACTAGCAGGAGTCCAACAAAGCCAGTGATGGACAGACCATTCTCTGTGGAGTCACAGCCTGGGAACTCAACCTCTGCACCCAGGCTTCTGTTCTGAACCATTTAACAGTTTCATATAGCTTCCCATGGCCTCCAGAGAAGATGAATTTGCACTTGAAATTCATTCCTCCTTGCTGATTATTTACCACAGTTTCAAGGAGTGTGACCAAGTTTGCCCAACCCACAAAGATCCATAAAGGTCTCCCCCCTCCCTAGCTTGAAATGCACAGTTCATGCTCAGGGCAAGAAGAAACTGGAACCAACCTGGACACAGCACCAGAGGGTCCAGTCTCCCTAGGGCAGCCAGGAGGACAGTGATGGAATCCAGGCCTCAGTCACAGTGGGAGAAACACAAAGCTACAGAAAGCTCCAAAATGCTGTGGGTCATTTACTGAATACCAAATCAGAAAATTCAAGGGCACACCTGCCCATGACTCCTCACTCAGGCTGAGGTTCAGCTTGCTTTGTTCTAGTTTGGTTTGGTTTGGTGTTTGTGAGACAGGCTTTTGCCATGTAGCTCAGGCTGGCCATCAACTCATAACAACTCTCCTGCCTCAGCCTCCTGAGCACTGAGATTACGGGCAAGTCCCACCATCCCAGGTGAGACAGAGCTTCTTTGTCAGAATCAGACAGTGTTGGGGTGCGGACTCAGATCACTTACCCTCTAGAGATAATTTGCTGGCTTCCTTGCTTGAAGACTCAGACCTTATCTCCCCAACACGAAGTTCACTGATGTAGAGCCAGAAATTCCTGTTGCCCTATCTGAACTTTCCTGTCTAAACTGTGAGCTCTTTGTCAGCTCTCATCTCCAGCTGGAGTGTCCTTCCTGGGAACACACACTCTCAGTGAGCTCTGGTGGTGGCTGCTCCTGCCTCCACGGGATTCATGCTGCATATAGTCTCCGTCCTTGGAGTCTAGCAAGACTCCCTCCCTTTCTGATGCATATTAATATGGTGAAAGCAATGAGATATCATTTTATGGCAGGATCATAAAGAGGCTGCGGTGCTTCTATCTTGGTGAATGGCTCTCTTCTTTGCTCTCTTGCTTGTTTTCTCACCCTCTCACTTTTTGGGGCTCTCTCTCTTCACTCTCCTTCTCCCTCACCTCACCTCAGGAAGAGGAAGCTATCATGTAGTAAGCCCACAGAGGAAGGGCTTCTCTGTCTTATCAATACCTAGTGAGGCCAAGACATGTGAACAGCAGCAAGAGTGAGTTGGTCTTTGAGGCAATGACAGTACCGGTCTGATGAGAGATCTTCCTGTGATGCTCTCCACTGTAAGTCATTCCCAACAGGTGTCTACACCTTAGGGAGATTTGTCAAGTAATACCCAAGAACGTTTATACAACAGGTGCTCTACTTTACAGTGTAGAAATGTGTCATGCACTGTGGTGAACAAATATCCAGAAGCCTCCCCCCAAAACCTTAGATCCTTGACAAGGGCTATTGCCATCTGGGCTAACTGAGCTGGTCTCCTCCTTACTATCAGAATAGAGGTCCAGAGAGACCTTTGAGGCTCAGCATCTTCACCACAGTGACAGGAACTCCTATTTGGGGAGCTGCCTCTGCTCGCCCTAATGATAGGGTCCATGGTTAGAACTGGGCACTGCCAGCAAGATGGTCTGCTCATGCTCCTCCAGAAACTCCTATCTCAAAGTAATTTCAAACCTGGTTTCTACCTGAGAAGCATACCAAGGAGTCCTCAGAAGCATGACTTCCAAGAACCCTGGTCACCCTGAGGGAAGAAGCAATGGGCTAGGCCAGAAGCTATTGACCCAGGTGCCTCATGCAGCTGCCCCTGTCCTGAGCTGGAGTGAAGCAGTGAAGTTCAGTTCCAGAAGCAACATTGGACCCTGCAGCACTCAGATTGCATCCATAGCGCTTCTGATAAGAGGATCTGGGTCCTACTCAGGGCCATGTGCCCCTTCTTACAGCTGCTTGGGTTTAGTCACTCTGATAGACCCAAGGTGGGACTCTCTGATCTCAGAGGCCTTACCTGGATTAGTGTCCCATGACAACTGCCTCAGGCACCCAAGTCCCTTTCCCTTGACTGATGGTTAGTTTCACAGTCAACTTGACTGGATCTAGGATCATCAGGGAAACACATGTCTGGGTGTGTCTATGAGTATGTTTCCAGACAGGTTTGATTAGGGAAGGAAGACCCACTTGTGGACAGTACCATTCCCCGGGTGTGTGCCTAGGGCTGAATAAAAAGGAAAAGGTGAGGTGAGCACTCACATTCATTGCTCTGTTTCCTGACTGTGCGTGTGTGACCAGCTGCTTTGTGCTTCTACTGTCATGGCTTCCCTACTTTTCTTTACCCTCACACTGTAAGTCAAAAATAAACCTTTCCTACCCCAGTCTCTCCTCTCAGATATTTTTGGAATAGCAATGAGAAAAGTAACCAACACATCATGTGACCCACTGAGAATGGTGATGGACCCAACCTACAACCCCAAGCCTTTTCTTCAATAGCTTTAGACATCATTGACTTTTCCTGCCTCCATAACCTTCCTTATTATTGTGAAGGAGGGGGCGTGTCTCTATTCCCCTAGAAATGCCATTTTCTTCTGCCTTGGTCTCCTCATAACCCCCATGCAGTCTTCAAACACCACATTTCAATTTTCATATTCAAAGAAAACTTCAAGAATGCCACTTCTGCCCTCCCAGAGGATGGAGACACACCCTGGCCTCCAAGAGCCCCCAGTCCCATGGGCCAGACTGGTGCAGGCAGGTCATTTTGACTTGACTGGATACGTGCTTAATGAAGCATAACAAATCAATTTAAGCAGTAGGGGCTGCTTATTCAGTAGCTGATAGTGGGAGTAGACAGATTAAAGGAAAGATGAAGGTAAGCAAAATATTTAGTAAACCTGATGGGTAAGACTGCTGGACAGCAGGCTTAAAGCAAGTAAGCTTTGGCAAGTAGAGAGACAAGCAATGTGGCCAGAAGCACAGGATGCAGTGCGTGGTCTGGGGCAGAACAAGAAGTATGTGTGTTACTAGGCACTAGGAGAGGAATCAGAGAGGAGGTGGGGAGGGGTAGCTGTGTCTGCCTTGCAATGGACTTGAATCCCAGTCTGAGGCATTGGTGGAACAATCTGTAGGCAGCTAGGCATCAGGGAGGCCCTTATGATGATTAGTCATAGGCAAATACTTAAGCATGACACTTCTCAGTAATGTATCTGAAGTGCTTATTTTTAAATATTTTTTTTGTAATTTTTGAAAGTAGAATTACATCATTTTCTCCACCTCCTTTCCTTCCTCCAACCCTTCCCATTCATCCTCCCTTGCTCTATCCAATTTTGCCTCTATTTCTTTATCATACTTCTAAATATATAAAAATAACCTTCTCAGTCTTCATAAAATTATGTATGTGTATATGACTTTAGGGACCACTTGATATTGGATATCCAATTGGTGGCTCTTTGCTCGGGAAGACTATTTCTCCTACTCTCAGCATTCCTTAGTTGTCCGTAGTTCTTTGTGTAGGGTTGAAGCCCCACAATGCTTATATGTTAAGGTCCTGTCATGCTCCTAACCTGTGGGAAGAAAGGTCCTAATATAAACAAATTTGGTTTCTTTTGGGGAGGTCACACATGCAGATATCTCCATGACCAAGCCCGGCCAAAGCCACTGTTTATGTACAGGTGAGAGACTCAGACTGTATTAGCTGTCCTTTGCTCATTAAGGTTCCAAACCTAATTCGACCATGTAATTCTTTGTTAGTTAAGTTCTTACATGTTGGAAATCTAGAAAACTGTATTATGACCATTAGAAACGTTTCGTAATTAAAATCTACAATTTACACTGCTATCTGCCTTCTTAGTTGTTACCTTTTCTCACCACTGTGACAAAATATATTTCAGAAGAAATTAGTGGAGGAGGGGTTCATCTGGGCACATAGTTTGTGGGGGCATAGTCCATCATGGCAGGGAAGGGCAGCTCTCTTACAGCAGGTGGGTGTGGTGACCTCCCTGTATACATCTCAGAATACCAGAAAGTAGACAGCATTCAGTTGGAACCATGGCCAAGCTATAACCAAATCCATGAGGCCCTCCACCAGTGACCCACTCACTTTCTGTCAAAAAAACCCCACTTTTTAAATGTCTCATATCCTCCCAAAACAGCACCACAAACTAGAGATCAAGTGTTCAAACACACGAGCCTATAGGTGAGAGTTCACATCCAAACCATAGCACCAATTCTCATAGCACAGATTTCGGTTATTGTGAATGAAAAGTTTAAGTTCCTTAAAAAGGGTCTCTGTAGTGAAAAAGACATTGTTGTTTGTGTACATATGAAGATTTCCAAAGTCCTAATGCAAATGGATTTCAAAAGGTCAACCAACTGGTTTGGGAGTAAAGAAGAGCTTACTTCATAACGGTTAGAATTTCACCACTGACGTTTACATTTGTTTTATATTTGCTTCCCATGTTCACTCATTTGTGTCACTATCAATCCTCATCGCTCCATGCAGGAGTTCTGCCTGCATTCACTACTGTGGAGCAGCTTCTGTCCTCAGGACAAGCAGGTGGCAGATGGTGGTTCTCTGCTTCCCAGGGAGGGAATGCCCTAATGCCTAATGGGAATGCCCTAATACCTGATACCCATCATGGGAAGAAAGGCTAAATCCATCACCTATGTGCTACCACACACAACCATGCAATATGACTGCATTTAAAGATTCTCTGTCTTTATGCATGAAAGTACTACTGCAATTTAAGCACCATTTGTGTAAATCTTGAGGGAGCAACAGGTCCCAAGGAGAGCAGCAGAGTGACACTTCTTCAATATGAGGGTGGCCTCATGCCACCTCTGTGATAGGATCGAGCTGCTCATGGAAGTATGTTTGAAGCATTGCATGGTGTGGCTTGTGACCAACAGCCTCATACAGAGACCAACAGCCCCACGTCACCTCTGTAAAGCTGCAATGAGATCCATATTCCCCTCTGAGCTATCAGTCAGCCTGAAAAGGTCCCAGAGAACCACCAGTAAAACAGGCCTTGGTGACCAATGTCTCTCCCTATAGGACCTTAAGGTTAGCAACTGCATGCTTGTCATAGAAATTATGCCAGTAGTGAAACAGAAAAGCAATGGACACAGCCATGAATCCTGTCACTAGGACTGTGCCTCTCTTGGTTAGCTTGAAAGCAGACATGCAGAAGCAATAGATCAGAGAGAAAAGCAACACTGAGAGGAAACAGGCTGATGGCAGGGGATGGGGGGCAGACTGAGGGCTTGCTGGGCCAGCTTCCTGCTGCTGCCACTGTGAGGCATCTTGAGCTGGGGACCACATGTCTAGAATCATAGTGTGGGCATGATGTCTGTTCAGGACAGAGCTTTCTGCCTCCCCTAGATTCTGGAAGCTCAAGGCAGTTTTTGATGTGGGGACAATACCATCCTAATCTCTGCTTTTGTCACCTCATGGCATTGTCCCTCAAATAAATGAGGCTCTTTAAAGTCCCTGTAGCCTCCCCTCATTCTTTAGAAAATAAATTCTGTACGGCTCAAAACAATAATGTAAAAACATTACATTCAAATTACCAATGAAAACTGCTGTGAACACAGTCATAATTTGGAAGATGGGAAAGGTAAATTTTAACTCTTGGCACAGATAGAAGAGCATTCCAAAAAATGACTCCTCATATATATCTATTTTAATCTCAACAAACAAGCTTAAAGAAAAATGATGATCAGGCAAATTTATTTATACCAAATAGATAATATTTGTTATATACCAGGAGTTCTTGAACACAAGTATTTCTAAAGCACAGAAAGTTCATGAAGAAATTAGAAAAATGTAGAAAAAGATTTGCAACTCTTTTTCTAACTGAAGAAATACAGTTCAAACAGCATATTTTTGTCATGTAAAATTAACAGCTGTAGCCTAGGTTGGAAGGCTAGCCTTTAGAGGACAGAAAAAAGGGAGTTGGTAGATCTAAAGGAAACCTGGGCAATGGGGTGGCATAGAGGTCAAGGATGGAGTATTATCATGGAAAAGGAAAAGATTTTTGTTGTTGTTGTTGGTATTGGTTGTGTGTGTATGTGTGTGTGTGTATCTTCTCACTTCATGAGACAGAAATTTTGATAAAGCCAAATAGTGCAAAGAAATTACATAAATAATCACCTATATATTTATTAGTTTGCTAATAGATAATTGATAAATGATATTTTAGGTAGATTATAAATGATAGATTAGATGACAGATAGCTGATAGATAAATAGGTAGATGATAGATAGGCTAGATGATGGAGAGCAAACATGATAGGTAGATATGTTGATTGATGGATAGATATAAATAAATGATGAGAGAGACAAAGAGGAAGGAAGAAAGGAAAAGGAGACAGAGGGAGTAGAGTCTGAGAAGTTTCATGTCAGGGTGGCAGCATATCTGGGCCCATGGCAATGGGCCTAGAAGTTAGTGGAGTTGAAGCAATAAAGAGTAGACAAACATGTAAAGCTCAGCTGTGACTGAGAGGAAGGCATATGGTAAGGAGCAGAGGTGAAAGGGCTCTGCAGAAGGGTGCTTTGTCTATTGTTTGTTTCAGTGAGTTAAACCTGCTTCAATGCCAATGGAAGCAGATGCTAAAGATAATATATTTTCCAAGGCTTGTGAGGGAAATGGTACTGCCCAGAAAGAAAGGATTTTCTTAATTAGAATAGGAAGGAAGGAAGTTGAGGTGGCCACTAAGTTACAAGGGTCTCTGTCAATCAATTCACTGAGGAAGTCATATCAACCAGAGTGGATAAATTGTTTTAGCAAATAATCTTTAATCTCATTGGCCTTTCATAATTGTCTATTTTCCCTCTTCCCCTCCTGTTCCCTCATCTTGCCCTCTCCCCATCCATCTTTCTCTTCATCTTTTCTCTCCATCTCCATCTTTCTCCCCCCTCTCAGTAATGTTAGCTCTCCAGATCAGTGGTGATATTAATCTTACAGATGTAATACTTTATTCCAACCAGAAACACAGGATCCTCTCATATAGTACCCATAATCCCAAGCTCTGGCATTCATATCTAGTCAGCTGCCAGAAAAGAGGGAAAAACTCAGATTATTTAGCAGGAAAACAGAAGTTATATTTGAAAATGGAATTTTTTTCACTTCTGTTAAAAAATGCACCCGTCAAGACACTGTCATTTGTCCTCAGAGCTGCAGAGCCTGAAGCCCAGTGCAAGCTGTCTGGCTGCAAACCCTATACAAGGTACAACATGAATGCTTGTGAAGGCTTGCTTTCCCTGTTTACATGGAAAAAACTCCTTGCCCTTGTATTGATTTTGCTACCATTTCATCAACACTGGTTATCTCTGACTTCAACATTGGGTCTTCAAGAATCTATGAGGAAGAAATGAAACAAGGGAGAAAACGCTAAGGAAGAAAGAGATTTTTTTGTGTTTGGATAGAACTACCGCTGGCATTTTAGATGCATATGGAGAAGAGAGCCACTTCCCCAGTATAATTGATGTAATTTTGGTGAATCTTTCAATAAGACATCTATAACAAATAAAACCAGCTGTGGAAGTTATCACCACCTGGCTCAATACTGAAGGCAATTAAGGAGATCCTTTAGGTATGAGGAGTTCTGATGGTAGCAGAAGACAAAAGGGCATCTGATCTACTTCACAGATAAGCAAACTCCAGCTCGAGTGTATATAGAGAAACTGCATTGATGTTGAGAGTTATATAGTAATTTAATTTATACTAACTGGTTTCTCGTTTAGCTTTTGCATCATTTTCCCTCAATTAAACAGCAATACAGCAATCTAAATTAATAGTGGTGATCATGTTCACAGAGATGATTAAGGGTATTAACCATCCGATAGATGGTTAGACATGGAAGCCGACAAGTTCACACCTATGGCTGCAGGAGCAGGGTAAATAAAGAAGCAGTAGTTGTATTACTCTTGCCAGAAAAGATGTCATGGTGCATAAGACTCTTAGTGCTAAAATACTTCACAGAACCAACTTACGGATTTATTTAGACATATATCCAAGGTACAGTCTGCCATGGCATGGAGGGCATGAGGACAGAATATGGAGGCAACTAGTCATATAGCATCCACAGTCAGGAAGAGAAAAGCAAGAAAGGCTCACAATCGACTCACTTTCTTCAGGACCCAAATCTAAGAAATAGTACCACTTACTTTTACAGTGGGTCTTCTGACCTTAGTTTACCCAGTTAAGACAATCTCTCACAGGAGCCTGCCCTTAGATGATTCCAGATCCCTTTAAGTTGACAAGCAATACTAATCATCATAGACTCCCAAATCAAACTGTGAAAAATAGAGTTAATGCAAGATGGAAGGGCTTTCCAGAGAGATCTGCATGGACTTCAGTAGTATGTGGGGATGTGAACAAGATAGCATGGCACTGATGGCACTGGGTGAGTTCCTCCCTACCTGAGCATTGCCAATGCGGCCTTATGAGTGGTACCCCTTCCTGACCCAGGCACAAGAGCATGGTCCCTGGGAACTAATGAGAAAACTATCTCTGCATTTTTACCACATAACCAAATAACTTGTGCCTTTAATGCTCAGACTCATTTCAGTGCAACAAAATACACTGAATAATTACAGATGGCACTAGTCTCTCCTAAATTCCTACCTGGAGCTCCTCTCATCTTTTCTCTATATGTAGGCTGTTTGTTTCCTTACTCCACCCTTAGGAAGAGGAACAAAGCTCATCTATCTCAAGTCACCATCTTCATTATCTCTGTATCACCTAGTTGTTTATGGTGATTTTAATGTATTGCTTAGAATCCAGCATGTTTTAATAACACAATATATATCTTCTGCTGCTGCATAAACATCATATCATTCAATGTTTGTAAAGGCAAAGAGATATGGCTCTTATATAATTTGCATGTCCTTGTGGTGTGTTATTATTGTGTGAACTTTGTAAGAGTATAATTTTGAAATAATTTTCAATAAAATTGCTATCAGTGTTATCTTATAAATTCCAGATAATTTAGCTCAATATTCATTTAATCAAATTACCCCACTAATAACACATTCATTTGTAAATAATGGCACAGACTGATATCACATATTTTTGGTGAAAGTTGAGTCTTCTAAATATATCAGATATTGCTGTATGATTTAAGGCTAAAGGACAACTTCTATTCTCATAAATAAGGTTGCTTTCCCTGCTTTGATTAAAATGCATACACTGGATACATTTAGGACAAAACCTACCTATACTGCTTTAAAAGATAAAACACTAATTTTATTTTGATTCTGAGAAGTCACCAATGCAAGGTGATATATGAAAAAGAATAACAAATTAGTGTTAAGATAACACCAGCATTGTGTACTGGCTTGGCGTCTGGTAACAGCTCTGTGGCCTTGGAAATATTTGATACTTCAAATCCCGTCTGATCATGGATTATATGAAGATAATAGGATTAAGCTGGATCACAAAGCCTTCTTGGAACATCATTCCAGAATCCCTGATCTACTTAAGTACTTAATTACATATTATCCTATGTTGCCTGTGTTTGAGGTCTATATAACCTATCTTTACAAATGAATTAGTAAGTCATTTAGCCCATGGCATAGACTATTCATTTATTTGTTTTCAAAGCATTAGAAATTCTTCAGTATAAAGGGTGGGACCTATGGAATCCCTTAAACCTGTTCTCAGGACGTGCATCTACCATTTACTATTTCTATGTCCTTGAGAATTAGGGGTGTGCAGAGAGCTCTGAGTATGCTAAGGCTCCCTGAGACTGAATTTGCATTTCTTCCTCTGCACGTGGCAACAACAATATTGTATTTCATAAAACTGTAGTGAAGAAGTTTAGAGAGAGGTTGTCACAGTTCCAGGTTCACAGAATACATCAGGAAAGGCATCTAATGCCCACCCCCACCCCTGACATAGGAGATACTGGGCAAGGACAGGTCTTAAGGATGCACTTCCTTTATCTTTCCACATCTAGCTTGACACATTCATATATAGCTGATAACCCTGAAGGACACATTTCTTTCTTCACCATGGTGCAAGGAAAGTACTAGTTAAATATCTTGTTATTATCATTGGAAACTATATTCCCATTTCATCAGGAAATGTGTCTAATATGGAAGAGGGGAATTCAAACCTTGAGCCTAATGATACCCTGTATTCACAGAAAGCAGAGGGATGCCATGGGCTTCTGCACAATCACAAAGCTAACAGGATGCAGAAAATATAAGCTGTTGTTGAGCTGAAGTCTCAGAACAAAGTGCTGGGCAGTCTGGGGGCTGGCAGGGCTGACACAGAACTTGAACCAGGGTAGAGACAGGTGCCCTTAGTGATCAAGAACGATGATGTTAATGTGCTATTATTTTGTGATGCTGAGTGTTAATGACCTCAGCCCTGTACATCTATAGGATAAGAAACATAGAATAATGGGACAAAGGGTCTCCTCTTCACAGCTGGGCTGACATTGGCCAACTTCTTTAAACAAGGAGTAAAATCTAGGATGATGCACACTTTAGTAAAGCTGATTCTGTGCTGAAGGAAGTCATGGCATGGGAGAGTGAGGCAGAAGGTCAGAGTTCTGGCTTCTAGGGAAATGCTTCCATGTGACAAGAAGTCTTTCTGGGACAGGAGATTCTGCCTCCCTGCTTTAAGTGAGACATTTTCCATGCATTAAAACACTATGTAATTGTCAACTACACCAGGAAGAAAGAGTGAAACAAGACACAACCTTGTCTCTGACGTCTAAGCACTTAACCATGCTGAATCCTGAAGGTCTCCTGTGTACTTCTATTCCTGTTCCCATGATGCACAGAGTAGTCAGGCTCCTAGAAAGATTGAAATAACCCCCAGCCCTTCACTAAATGTACTTTTTCAAAAACATCTGTGCTGTCTCCTGCCACTCACTGAAATTCTTTCAACATTGCCCACTATTAAGAGTGCTAAGAAGAGTGCAAAGCAGAGCAAATGATTAGTCCTGTGGTCCAAAGTTCCCCGGACACCACCCAAGCCATGCTCTTATGTCTCAAACTGGACCTCACTGTGAGGTCTAAAATGTTTTCACTGGAGTATGAAACAACTTTGGCTTGTCTACAATTAACCATCTCCCTGTGAAGGTTGCCAGAGCCAAAATGGAGTCCCTTTGGCCAAATCCTACCACCAAGAAATAAATCCAGGAAGCTGTAAATGGAAGGATATCTTGACTGTATGCCTGGTTACAAAAAGTAGTCACAAAAGATACTGCTATGACCACAGTCTTGCATGAAAATCACCGCGACATTATATAGTGTGTTCATGCAAGGATGAGTCCCTCAGCAACCATATATATGGCCCTGGGCTGGCCCTAGGCTTGTTATTTGTTCTTGAATATTTGTTATTAATACTTGTGACCAGGATTATCATATCAACATGTCTCACGTGATCTGTCTCGGTTTACCTTTCCCAGCTTCCCCATAGCCTCAGCTTCCTTGAAAGTGCTCCTACTGGCTATGGCACATAGGTTCCCACTTGATGTTCTAGGATTTCCAAATGAACTTATTCACTTTTAGAAGATATCTTGGAGGGTTTTGCAAAGAAAAAAAATGTAATAGAGCTTCCAAAAAAAACGTCTGTAGAGTTGTTGGGGCTCAAAAGTAAGGATAGTTCTCACATGGCATAGTGACTGAGTAGAATGGTTCAGGCATGTGTGAGTGGAGGTAAATGAGGAGGTAGCAGATGCCACCTGAAAAGCCCTGTTTGGTAAGACAAATAATTTTAAGATTGGGGAGGTTTTAATCTGTAAAAAACAAAACAAAACATTAAAGTGAAATGGAAGCAAACAATTTAGAGCTAGGACATAGTTGATTCCCAACAGTGTGTACTGAGCATGAGAACAGAATGGGGGCAGGGAATGGATGAGAGAGTCTAACATGTGCCTGAAGCAGCTGGAAAATAGGCTCATTAAATGGGAATAAGGGGGTGAAGATTGCCTTCCTAAGAGGACTTATGTATTCTTAATCAGGAAGCTTTTCTGGGGCACAGAGTGGACCCTTGTACTTAGAAATGGAAGACAAGGCAGATTAGCACCAATCTGAGGCACCCTGCAAAACTCCAGAACCCCACTGAAGACTGAGACAAGAACTTCATAGTTCTTGTGAAGAGCAAGAGAGACAGTCTTGTGAAAGTGAATACAAGACTAAAACTTCTGTAAAAGTTTGCAAACCCTCTTAATTCTCTCCCCATATTCTATCCGGGGTGTGAGGGTAGTAATGTCGCAGGAATGCTGAGCAGTCACACACAAATGCATCAATGTCTAAAGCCTGGAGGCCAGTCACACAAAGTCATGCAACCAGGCAGTACAGTGTGTGCCGTGGACAGGAGCCTTACTGCCACACTTTACAAGTGCTACAGAAAACAGTTTTCATCACCAGGCTGCTAGTTGCTGAGCCAAGACTTTCTGAAGTGTTGACTGCTCAAGCACTGTCAAATGCAATCACTCTGCAGGCACTGGAGCAAGACTGCAAGAGACATCCAAATGTTGGGGGCTGAGAGACACTCAGCTAGTACATAGCTCCAGGGCTAGCTTTTTAGATTGTAACTCAGTTGTATGCATTGTGCTCTAGAAACTCTGCATGACACTGGAGAATGGAGTTTTATTTTCTGGCTGTATTTCCCATTTTTATTAAGAATCTATTCTGACAAGAGAACTGTAAGCAATAACCATAAGGATCCTGACAAGTTTTGTGAGAAAAATACTTTACAGAAAAGAGTTTTCTCAAATACCATTTTATTTTTGGCCACTATCAGATATAGGGCAGAACAGTATTACAAATTTATTAACTTTTAGGAACCATTTAACCACAATATTCTCTTAGCTAAAGAAACTATAAAATATTTAGACAAGATGGAGTTTTAAAACTCACTAATTTTTATAGTCCCATGCCTGAGATATCATAACCAACCTGTGAGCATCAATTAGTTGAAGTGGTATGATTAAGTAACTACCTAAACTTCAAAGCTAAGACGTGTCAAAATAAAACAATCCTAGAATCTTAGACCCAAGTCTAGTGTCCTTTTCATGATAGAATAAGCTTCCATTGTAATGAAAATTCCTCAATTTTTATAAACAAATTAGATGAGTAATTTCATTATATGTAAATGGATTTAAGCCAGTAATTATTAACTAGAATATAAAAAACAAACCATTGGCTTTTAACAATGGACCTTGAGTATGAGGGATTTATACCTGTTGCCATTCCGCATGCAGAAAGCTGGAAGGGACATAGTTTCCATGGTGATATACACACACACACACACACACACACACACACACACACACTATACTTGTATATATATCTCATAAAATAAATCTATATATATATATCTATCTCTATCATTTCTCTCTCTATATATATATACACACACACACATATATACACACACACACACATATATATATACACACAAATATATATATATATATATATATATCTTCCTGCTCATTGCTCATGTAAATGAAGCCATATGTTTACAGGTTGTATATGACCTGGGCTTCAACCTGTCCAGTCTTGTCTCACTGTAGACCATGCTTATGGAGCTCCCGTTTCTCAGTATCCTTTTTTCATCTTCTCTATGTTAGGACTCTGTAGTCTTCCCTAACCTTGACATAGCTCATGCTCTTTCCTAGGAAGGACAGGCACTTTCCTCCTCTTCCTCACTTGGTTAAACCCCATTCACTCTTCACAGCTCAGCTCAACAGGATTTCCCCAGGGATGTTGAATCTTTCTTCCCCCGTGGATAGAGACACTCACAAAGTTACAAAGTTCTCTACTTTTTCACGATAGTTCACAGTTGCTGTTCTCTGAGGTCATTGTCCACTCAATTATGAAATGAGCCATCTCCTTTACTAGACTGAACCATAACAGAGAACCTTGCCTAAATTTGCTCACTTGTCACGGTACTCAGCACACTGGTAAATTTCTAACAATGTGTGTTTAAATAGACAACTTACTGGTACTACATTATAAGACAGATCTTATTTCTTTATAAGAGTCTCAGCATGACAGATCACAAATAATCATAAATGAAAATGGGCAGATGTGGCTTCATGTCTTAGCTCTGCGTACTTCGCTGTATGACTGTAGGTAAGTGGCTTCACGGCCCCATCTCAAGGTCCACACATATGTGATCATATATATATATATCATATGTTGATATGATATACATACACACACACATATCTTCTAACTGACCTCTGTGGTCTACTCTAGTGAGAATATTATAGAATTCTCTTATCCTCCTCAGAATAAACCTAAAACATGAGGTTTTTTAATTAGAAAAGGCCTGAGCTGGAAGATTCATGCATTTCCGAGACATTCTGGGTACAATCTGATGAGACGTTGAGGTGTCACATTTTCCAGTCAATATACCATAAATGCCTCATTGACAAGTGGTAAACAAACATACAAATAAAAAACCCTAAATTTGGACACATTAGAAATGAGAATTTCACATGAAGGAGTTCATCCCTGCCAAGCAACCAGCTGGCCTTCAGATCTCCTCTTCAATTCTGCCTGGCCTGGCCTCTGGGAAACTGATAATCTCTGGCCTATCAGTCTCAAGCACAGAGCACATTCACTCACTCATGTTAGCACCATTCAGCAACGCTTGGGTGCCAGCGTCTCCTCCGTGGAGGTCAAGGAGACCCCTGAACTTCCAGGGAAAGGAGTCCTAGAGTATGTCCATCTACTTCCCAGTGCTAGTCCTTAACTGGGCTGAACCATCTCTCCTGAGAGTGTTTCACCTTAGATTTGCCAGCTTTCCTTGTTAATGTAAGTTGGGAGAAAATGCTAACAGTTGACAGAGCCATTTACAGGACTTAAGTGAGTTCATGAAGCCATTTTGTTAAAATCAACATTTAACAAAACAAAATTTAACAAAAGCAGCTGATACATGGTATGTTCTATAGGTACATCTTACATATACTCTACATCCTCTAGAACACCTAAATTTCCTCCACTGAACCACTGTTCCAGCTATACTTCTATAGAAAGGGAGAGGGAGAGAGGGAGGGAGAGATGGAAAGAGGGAGAGAGGGAGAGAGGAGGAGAGAGGGAGGGAGAGAGGGAGGGAGAGAGGGAGAGAGGGAGATAGGGAGGGAGAGAGGAAGAGAGGGAGAGAGGGAGGAGAGAGGGAAGGAGGGAGAGAGGGAGAGGGAGAGAGGGAGGGAGGGAGAGAGAGAGGGAGGGAGGGGAAGGAGGGAGGGAGAGAGGGAGGGAGGGAGGGAGGGAGGGAGAGACGGAAAGAGGGAGAGGGGGAGAGAGGAGGAGAGAGGGAGGGAGGGAGAGAGGGAGAGAGGGAGACAGGGAGAGAGGGAGAGAGAGAGGGAGGGAGGGGGGAAGGAGGGAGGGAGAGAGGGAGGGAGGGAGAGAGGGAGGGAGGGAGGGAGGGAGAGAGAGGAAAGAGGGAGAGGAGAGAGGGAGGAGGAGGGAGGGAGAGAGGGAGAGAGGGAGAGGGAGGGAGGGAGAGAGGGAGAGAGGGAGAGAGGAGAGAGAGAGGGAGGGAGGGAGGGAGGGAGAGAGGGAGACAGGGGAGAGAGGGAGGAGAGAGAGAGAGGGGAGGGAGGGGGAGAGAGGAGGGAGGGAGAGAGGGAGAGAGAGGAGGGAGGGAGGGAGGGAGAGAGGGAGGGAGAGAGGGAGAGAGAGGGGGGGAGGGAGACTGACAAAGTAGCAGACTCTTGAAATACAATACTCAAAGTGATCAAATGCAGCAAAAACCTCAGTGACTTTAGTGGAAACTCTGGATCATATCAAAAGAGAATAAATGTGAAGATTGGGTGAAGCATGGATAATTAAGTACATGCCAGATCCAGAGAGAAGACGACTTGAGTTTTGGTTTTCTGGTGAAATGTGTTACAGTTTAATATTTTATTTTTTGTCTGCCTTTGTCTGCTTTTGCCTCCTCCTTTGCCTTCATTTTTGTTGCTTGTACTGTCTGTGTTTTACCCAAAATGTTATTGCCAAGACTAATGTCAAAGAGCTTTTTCCATAATTTTTTTCCAGGAATTTTAGGGCTTTAAGTCTTTATTCCATACTTAGTTCACCTTTATGTGCATATAAAATAAATGTCCATATATTGGAGAGACTATCTTTTTCATGTTTGGATTCTTGGTGCCATTGTCAAATTCTGGTATATATATGTATGATTTCTATGCTTTCTAGTCTGTTCCATAGGTCTGTGTCTATTTTTATGTCAACCATATTGTATGACTGGAATTTCTATTCGTTTACATTGAGATTGGAAAGTGTGATACTTCCTGTTTTATGTTTACTACAGAAGCTATTGTGGGTGCACACACATTTTAGAAATGGAGCATTTCTTTCTATTTCTGTGAAGAATGACAATGGGATTTTTGACTGGGATTGCACTGAGTCTATTATTTTGAAGTAGTGTGGACATTTTAACAATGATTACTCTTCTGATCAATGAACACAGGATATCTTTCCATTTATTTTATTTGTATATTTCTCAATTCCTTCCATCAGTGTATTTTAGATATCAGTTTATTGACTTTTAACCACCTTGCTCAAACTTATTTATTGAGTATTGATTATGATGCTGCTATTATAAATAGATGGATTTTTTTCCTTTTTTAGTAGTTTGTTATTACTATACAGATATTCAATTGAGTTTATTTGTTGACTGTGAATCCTACAAATTTGTTGAATTTATTAAATTTTTAAGATTTTTTGGGATGTCTTTACAATTTTCTCTGTATGTCATCTGCAAATAATTATAATTTTATTTCTTTATTTCCAGTTTGAGTATTTTCTTCTTTCTCTTGGTGATTTGCTCAGTGTAGAACTACAGCTTTATATTGCTCAGGAGTGGCAAGAGGGAGCATTCTTGTCCTGCGTCTGGACTTAAAAGAAAATATTCAGCTTTTTACTATTTCTTTTCTTTTTATTATAATTTTTTTCTTCTCTCATATAATACAACTTGATCCCCATTCACTCCTCCCTCCATTCCTCCCAGCTTCCCCTCTATGGCCCTCTATGTTGTTCGTCGTAGGTTTACCGTATAATGTTTGATGTTGAGATACATTCTACATCTAATGTACTGAGAGTTTTTAGTCACAAAATCATGTTTAATTTGTTCTTAATTTGCTAATATGGATTTTTATCCTTTCTTATATTAATATATTATATTATATGCATTGACTTACATATGTTAAACCATCCTTGCATTCCAGGGATAAACTCCACTTGATTTAGAAGTATCAGTGTGGAATTCAGCTTATTTGTAGTGTTCATTTTTTCATGTGTATTCATCAATAATTTTGGCTTATAATTTTATTTATTGTTCTTCTTTGACTTTAGCGTCAAGGTAACAGTACCTTCAAAAAATGAATTTGAACATTTCCCCCACACTGCTCCACAGCCACTTAATTTTTATTACAGCAAAGGGTCAAGACAGACCACTTGATTTTTCAGTTCTTGCTGCAGGGCTTCCTTTAATTGTGGCATAATATAATAGGTCTTTAATTTGCAAACAAAAAGGGATTGTTGGTTTTTATGGTTTCACAGATAAAGTTTTCACATACCCAATCATCACATTTATATTGATTTTTTTATGCTACTTACAAACTGTCAGAAAGTTAGTAGATTTGAAGAACATCTATTTTTTTTATTCACTGGTTCTATGAGCCAGGAGGCTGATCATAGCTTAGTTGGGTCCTGTGCTCTGGGTCTAGGAGGCTGCAGTAAAGGTCTGGTCTGTGCTACCTCTCCGTCAGATGCAAGGGGATTGAAAAATGTGCTTCTGAGCTCCTCCAGTTTGCTGAGAAACAGCATCTCCTTGTAGTTTCCCACCTTCTTGCTGGATATTGGCTAGGACTGCTCTTGACTCCACAGTCCTACTGCAGTTCTATGTGGTTTTCTTTATAGATAGGTCTTTTTACAATGTGGTTACTTCCTAGCTCAAGGTGCAAATGAGAAAAGTCTTTTATGTATCCTAGAAAGATAGAGTCTGTGTGTGTATTTGTGTGTGTCACGCCCGCTTGTATGTACATACTTGTGCTACATATAACACATCCCTTCACCTCTGATATAGAAAACACTATGATCACAGAGGATTTTAAATGGCAAGATATGGGCTCTTCCACCATATTTAAACTATTTTTCTGAAAGTCTTTTGGCATAATCTATTAGAATGTCATTACTGAGGTCTTCACGTTTGCTTTCCTGTGGGTCTATGGAGAAGCCTCTCCTAATGGAAAATTATTAACTGCCCAGATGAAGACTGGGCACCCTAAAAGAGAAGCCCCAGTGAATGTCCCCCAAGAAACCTAAATAGAAATTTCGGCCTAGAAATAAGTGCTTTCAATCTCCATGCTGACATGTGAGTGAAACTGTGTTGAAATAACGGATTTATTTTTGCATTTGTTGTTATCACATTCTATTAACACTAAACAGGATATGCTGGATTCAGACATTTGGTCCTGAGTTTGTGTCTTATCTCCAAAATGGATGTGCTCTCTCCTCTCATCTAGTTCAGTAGTAATATTTGTGTCTCTTTCAGAGCTACTATCATTCCTGTGTCATCCATCTAAGCTCTTAATAAGTCTGCCTTGTAATTTGTACTAGACTGAAATTTCAAGAGTTGAAAGAAGAAGGTTTAATTACTCTCTGGTACCCCAGTGTACCCAGCACAGAGGAGATTCTCTGCTAATGTCAGTGATTAAAGCAGTGGTTCTCAATCTGTGGGTCACAATCTCTTTGAGGAGGTCAAACACCCCTTTTGCAGGGGTTGCCCAAGACCTGCTATATATCAGATATTTACATTATGATTCATAACAGTAGCAAAATTACAGTTATGAAGTATCAACAAAAATAATTTCATGGTCGGGAGCCACTATTACAAGAGAAACTGTATTAAAGGGTCTCAGCATGAGGAAGGTTGACAACTACTGGGTTAAAGGTTGGGGACTGAGAATACGGCTCAGTGGAACAGCACTTGCCTTGTAAGTGTGCAGTCCTGGGCTCAATTCCCAGTACCACTGGGGTGGGGGAAGAGAATGAAATCAATGAATAATTAGATAAGGCAAAGGAAATGAGAACTTGTCAAGGATGCCTTTTTAGATTTTTTGATCATTTTATATTTACCATACATGTAATATATTTGATCAAAGAAACAGGGATCAGCATCAAGTCAATAACTGGTCTCAGGAATTCAGCATATTATTCAGCCCTTAACCTAATGCATGAATTAAGAGACTATTATTTTTAAGGCCAAAGTCAGCAGTTGGCCAGCAGATGCTGCCACACTCTGGGTAGGAACTTAGTCAATGAAATCCCCTTGCTTTGCAAAACTTCACTACATTGAGAAAAATGCATACAGATAAGTAGAACAACACACCTGTGTCAACTTCAGGGACTCCTCCTGCCTACATACATCCATTTATCAGTTATGAAAGCATGGAGTCCCCAGGCCGGACCATGTGCTTAACCTCCCTCAATGTGCAGGTGCCTTTGTGCAGGTAGTAGTAATAATATACTTTAAAGAATTATCTTTCTTAATAAGCTTAGCCCTTTTCAAGTTTCTACACAGAAGTCCTAACTCCTGATGAGCCACCATATTTGGAGATGAGGTCTTTACAGGAGTAATTAATGTAAAACAGTGTAATTAAGGTGGGCTTTGACGGAACAAGACTTGTGTCCTTATATAAAGGAGAGACTGAGACACAGACACATTCAAAGAGAAGGCAATGTAGAGATCAGAAAAAGATGACCATGTATAAGCTAAGGAATAAAGTGACTCTGAGAAGAATCTCCTGACAACTTTATCTTACCCATCTGGCCTCAAGAACAAGGAGAAAATGTCTTTCTTTTGTCTGATTCACCCAAGCATGGTGCTTTCAAATTCTGGTAAATGAAAATAGGTCCCTCACATATACAGAAGCTAAAAGGAGTCTAGACACAGAACCGTAAGAAATTGCTCTATGTGGTTTTGATCTGAAATGTCCCCAGAGGCTCATGCATTAAAGATTGGTTTTATTTAATCAAAATCCAGAAGTGCTGAACTTATGATGTCATGAGCTTCACCAATTGTAAATCTACTGATTAGCACATAGTTGAATGAGCTAATGGGAAGGGGAGCCTGTGTGAAGTAGGTCACTGGGGTGTTCCTTTAGAAACTACATGTTTTTATGGTTTATCTCCCCCGCTCTCCTTTCTGGTTTTGAAATGAGCAGCTTCCTTCTGGTTGCCTTTCCTCCATGATGCCCTGCCTCACGCAGAACCACAAAAATAGAATCAGTGACTATGGGTGAAAACTTTTGAAAGCATGAGACCAAATAAATCTTTGACCCCTTAAGTTGTTTGTATCAGACATATCACAGTAACAAAAGGTTAACACATCTGAGACCTACCTTTTTAATAACATTTGGTCCCACTCCTTATCATCTTATCTTCATCTTCATCTTCTCACCAATAATTGGAGAACCTGCAACTTCCCTACTAACTCCATATCTACGGCTGTGTCCAAGCATTGCTGAGGTTCTAAGAATCATTTTAGCCCTATTCCGGCTTACAACCATCTACAGAGGGATGGTTTTAAATAGTAAACACAAAGTGGATGGCACCTGATACTGATCTGTCATAGAGTTTCACCTCTGTGTGCCCCACTCTGTCTGGGAGGAGGTATAAGTTCCTTTCTTTGCTACCAGCAGCCCCCAGGTTTGGCTTTCTCCCTCCCTGTCTCTAGCCCATAGTCATCACGAACTCTCTACAATTCTGCAAAGCTCTGCCCCCTCTCACTTCCCTAACTAGCAACCATTATGCCTCTGTGAAGACACAATTGGCCTGGAAACCTTTCAGACCATGGCCAAAGTTGGTGTCAGTGCAGTTGCCTGTAGGGAACTTTGACTGCTCTGAGATGAAATTAATTCTTCCTCTTTGTGCCTTTTGCTTTAGGTCTCCCTCTGATTTGACCTCTGAGCTGAATTTTGGCCCATGCTTAGGCCTTCTTGCCCCTCACCATGTACAAATAGAAACACCTGTATTTTGAGCAGCACTGAAGAAGAATGATAGACAAGTCAAAAGAAAATAAAAATAGTTATAGAAAATACACTCTTTTCACCCCCAGAAATGTACATCATATCTTTAGGCAAAGAACATCACAAGCTAAAGGGAAAGAAATGGATTAGTCAGTGCAGCTAGCACTGAAGAATACTAAATGTTAATGAAAGTGAAGGTGGATTTTTTTCATGCAAACACTCTACTGTAAGGCTCTGTCCCTAGCCCTTCACTAAGTTGGAGCCTTACCTTATGCCTTGGACCAATGTCAATCAGTTCCTTTGGTAGTTGAAGGACAAATATTTCTAAAAGAAAGCATAAAAATGAACATAAGGATGAATCTTTCCTTGATCTTTACAAAAAAAACAAAAACAAAAACAAAAAAACACCAAAAGCATTTAAACAATAGAATGAAAGCCAGGCACTTATTGATCACTTTGAATGATGTAACAATGTAATTTCCAAGAAAAGTGGGGTGATACAAAGTCAAAATTTCCAATATATAGATAGCACTTACCCACCAAAAAGAACATACTCTATTCTAAATGTGGAAAGGACTTAAAATTACCAGAAATGGGAAGGACATTTTATACGAAGCCAAACCTCCTAGGTGGATAAAAACAGGGACATGTTTTACCTGACATGCTTTACTATGGCAGCTTTCAATGACAGTAGCACAGAGGGCTGAAGAGACACGCATTTTATTTCAAGAGAAAAATTCAGAAAATAAAGATCAAGAATCTTCACAAAGACCTGGAACTCATGGAAATAATCCCAACTAAATAGCGATTCTAAGTTTGGTATGCATGGAAACATTGTTCAGGCATTCATCAGTGCAAACCAGAACACTTCTTAGTACTTAGTATATCTGAGGCTCAGCCCCTCATGCAGAAGAGTCCAGGAACTACAACCCACCTGGTACAGATTGAATGCCAAGGCACGTGCAGCATTGCTTAGCATGAAGTACACACGTGTGGCATCACTTAGCGTACAATGGGCACTTGATATGCAATTCTTTTCATTGTCATTGCTCCTCGAAGACTCAAACAGCAACTGTTCACTGTTGAGTCATATCAAGCTTTCTCATGAAAGCCCCTGCTCGGTGTGGGACAGGTGAATTGCCCAGCAGCCACACAGGCATATATTTCACTCAAATGCTGATCATCAGACATTGGAAAAAATGCTTGCACAAAACCTCTTTTGTGCAAAACAGTTAAGTCTGTTCACATGAGGAGGTGGGAAACTTTTATCATGGATACTTTTATCATGGCCATTTTTGATCATAATATATGGTAAAATAAATGATGGATGATGTGTGCTCAAGGAAGAGCAATGCGGATGTGACTGTTACTCAGTTGGCAGAGTGTAGGCCCAGCATGCACAAAGCTCTGGTCTTAATAGCAAGCACCACAAAGCAGGTGTGGTATAGCATGCCAATAATCCCAGCACTGCAGAAATAGAGGTAGGAGAACCAGAAATTCAAGGCCATCGTTTCTCATATAGTCTGAAGCCAATGTGAACTACAACAGACTCTTCTCTGTCCCCAGAAAGAAAACATAGGTAAAAGATACAGCATATGTATGTTCATATATATGTTTTATATGTGTATATATTATATATATATATATATATATATATATATATATATATAGCAATTATAGATAACAAAAACATAATGACCAATATAGATAAATATGAGGGAGTGAGGGAAATTGATTACTTCATGAAAGAAGTTACAATCCTCACAAATAAGACCCTTAACCCTATCCTGTAGTCAAAATGTAACTAATGGGACATTTGTTACTACAGTTTGGATTCAGAATCCCAGGAGCACATACATTTCATGACATACATGTACAAAATACTTCATGTTTACTGTGGTTTAAAATCACAGTAGTTAGTGATTCTGACTTCTGACATAATTCTGAAATGTCAACACATGACTGAAAATAGTCTAAAAGTGTGGCCATAAAGAGCATATCCACAGTCATAGATTTAACCTGGTTTTTAACTTTTTTGGCACTTGAAGTCATAATAAAGCCCTTATGTTTTCAAAATACTTTAAAAATCCAACACAATAGTTACTCAAAAGTGTGAGCGGATAAGTCTAGTAACTTTAAAGGCCCCGTCCACTGGCAAGAGAATACAAAACGAATTTCACCTGAATCAAAGATGTGTAAATCAAAAACGGATTGTCAGCTGAGAAACGATTACTTAATGTTTCAATGTCTAAACCTCACACAGACCACCTTCCCCACGAGTGTCATGAGCGTACCCATTTCCGAGATGGAGAGAAGCTTATCACCTGAACACTCCTTGTGACCTTCTCCCCTCACTCTCAGCTTTGCCTCCGCTTCTGTCTCCAAACAGATCATCGTCTCTGCTCAGTACTGAGCCAGGTAAAGCCCTAATGTCCCGGACAAGGAGGCCACAGAGCAAAAGTTAGAGGCAAATGCACTCAGCCCAGAGACAAACACGTCTTACACCAGCTTTGGCCCGCAGTAAACACATGCTCCAGTGTTGCTCCTTTGTAGATTCTGAGCAAGTTTCATGAGCCAGTATCTCACAAACATCTGCCTTCATTATAATTATATTTCTATTTCAGCCGCACCAAGCTATTTACAGAGGAGCCTGTTCATAAAGAGCTTTATAATTAAGCAAACAGAAATATCTTTTTATAGGATGCAGATCTAGGGGTGATAATCACACACAAAACACACAGCAACAGTTGCAAATAGAGTGTTTAACGCTAGTTATATAGTTAGTGATGTGCTCAATAAAGCCTGACATGTCTTTGTTCCTAAATACGAGAAAATATGGTCTTTGCTACACTGCAGTGTAAACTGTCTTCTCCTATTTTTTCCTAAGCAAAGGGCATATTATTCAGGATAGGTTCTTAAAATGTGTATGTGTATGTATGTTTTATAGGACAAAGTTATAACATACGTTGTCTGGCTTAGTAGCTTTTGAAATCTGCCTGGAATTTGGAGAAGAGAGAGAGTGAGCAGATTCTAAATATAAGCAAGGATGTATGGATGCACAGAATGTGACAGATCAAATTAGCAGAGAGTAGAATTGATGTGATGGTATTCTGAAAGTAGCTGCTAGACAAAGGGAAATGAAAACCACTAATGGTGGTGTCAGAAGAATTCCACATGCTCCAATCAAAGTCTACCAGGGTACCCAGACATTTGCCAGGAATATGAGACTTAGATCATGCGCATTTCAGTAACTCTTACCACTCCTCCCCTTGCTCATGATGCACTGAAACTTCTATTTGGTGACAACATTTGTCATTTTGTAAACCTGTTTGGCCATTCAGAAGTTATGTGATCCCAAAATTCAGATGACAGGCAGCCTTTACTGTATTTGCCTTCAGCCTTCATGCATGTTATTACACTTTACTACACTTTATTCTCAAAACAATTACTGCTGAGGGTATACATGATACATTAGAAGCATCTTAGAAAGTGATTTGACAAATACACACAGGGGAGACTGGGCAGATGGCCCAGGGGATATCAGTGCTTTCTTTGCAAATTTGAGTTCAAATTCCCAGCACTAACACATAAAAAGCCAGCGTAGCCAAAAAGCTGAGCTTCTGGATTAGCGAGAGACCCTGTCTCATGACAATAAGGGTGGAGAATGGTAAAGGCATTCTTCTCTGGCCACTGTATCCACAGGTCAACTGGTACATGCAACTGCTCACTCATGTACATGTAACACACACACACACACACACACACAATGCTACAACAAAAAAGAAACATGAAAGAAAATATGTTCAGATCATAAATATAAATTATCATTCATCTGGTAACTACAACAAAATATTTCCCCATAAAATGTAAAGAAAAGATATCTAAAGTGTAACATCAATTGTACATAAATATATATGAAATCAAATCCAAAATAGATTAATAAAAAACATTTATTCATATTATTCACATTATATTATCATCACAAATTTTAGATATATCAAATATCCAAATATTCTCAAATATCTAAATTAAATAGCACGATGATTTATAACACACACAATAAGCTCTTTACCTGTAATAAGTAGTTGTTTAAATTTAGCAATGATTGGAGGAATGCCTAACATTTACTGCTAAGACAGAAAGGGACATAGTGTAAACTCAATTGTGTACAGACAGCAGCATTGAAAATGGAAAGAAACAGACCAAGATGCCAGTAGTGGTTAAAGCAGGGAGAAGGGTTTAAATGACTTGTTTTTCTTAATTGACTGAGTTTTCCCAAACTTCAATGGCATTTATCGACTAAGTAAGGCTTCAATTAAAGGGGGCTTTATAACTATGACCAATTTCAACAGACATATTAATAATAAAATTAAAGATTTTCATCATGTTCAGAAGACTTGTGTTATATTTTTAGGCTGTGAATTAGTATATATGCAATATCCAGACAGTTGGTTATCAAGTACCAGAAATGGTTATGCTCTTTTTAGCTGGTGTGGCATTTTTTTTTCTTTTTAATGGTTTTAACTTGCAAAGTTGTAGAAGACAGCAGAGTGGATTGGGCAAATTTCTCTGGATGGCAGATACCGGTGGGTTACACATGACCCTTCACTGCACTGTGAGCCTGGAGTATATTCCCCTCAACTTCCCATTCTGGCTTGCTGACTGCTCAAGTGCAGTCCCAGGTTGGTGTTCCTCATCTGGATTTAGGGCCAATATAGCTCTTTGTCATTTCTGGGTTATTTTAATTTTTTTTTTTTTTTGTCTGCAAAAAGTCCCATGAAAAGGCAGTTCTCTGAAAAGATAAAATTTCCCAAATCTTTATGTCAAAAAAGAAACAAGATTCTAATTTGGCCAGACTCCTTTCCTTACTACCCTGCTTCCCTCCCGCCATGGTCCTTTTAGTAACATCCTCTTCCCCAAGGCCTGTAATTAGCTGCATTCTGGTTGGGCATGGCCTGTAAGCAGGCCAGCACTGTGGGTGTAGGGGATCTGCAGTCCCAGGATTTGTGCTCAGTAAGACCGTCCCTATGCCTGGATCCAAACTCTGTTGTTGCCACCTTAAAATTGGCACTGATTTCAGTACTCTGCCTCTTAACTTTAATGCATGAGTCTAAAAGGTATGTCCATACTCAAGTTAATGTCCACTCCATGGCTGGCTACTTTCCCCACACTGCCCCTTCCTGGGCTCCTCTCTCGAGTCCTTGGAACTCTCTCCATGCAGCTCTTTCTTCTGTTCCACATCCTTCATGCGTTCTCTTGCTGGAACTGCCACGCTTGCCACCTCTCCTGGTAACCCACAGACAGTGCTGCTCTGCCGCTGCTCCCCTTGGCTCTCAGATTTTGCTGTCGGCAGAACTTGTGATCTCCACACTCTGCATGGATTTTCTCTGATCGCGTCTGGAGATTTTTACTAATCAGAAAGGTTCACTTGTCTCTACTAGGCGGGTGAATTTTTTAAAATAACGTTTGCATGGCCCATTCTGTCACCTCAGCCATGAAGTTAACATTTCAGTCTCCTTAAAAACCCAAACCCTTCAGTGTGGCGTGCTCTCACTGCTCCCTCTAAACTGCTTCTTCCCTGAGATTTATTTCTGTGGTCAATGAATCTGTTTTGTCAATGAGACCGATTAGATGATGGATGGATAGACTGATAGGTAATAGGCAGATGATAGGTAAATAGAGAGGTGGATAGATGATGGAAATAAAATAGATGATAAATAACAGATGATGGACGATAGAGGATAGATGCATGATAGACATTAGTTCATGAAAACTTTCTTCACTCAATCATGTAGTTGCACACATAACTGACCTGTTATAATAAACCACTGGAATAGAATAAACAAGGTAAGTTCTTGTCATCTTTACTGTTGGAAACGTACCTTTCCATAGGTATATGAGGTTTCTACTGAATTTACAAATTTGCTATAAACCTTCAACTAAAACCATGTGTATGCACACACACAGGCACATGCACACACACACACAAATTAATGTAAGTAGCATTCAACAGCCTGTTGTACTGGCATGATGAAGCCCAGCTGTCTTTGTGTCCAACACTCTGCTTTGTATGCATTATCTTCTCAATGTCCACGTAACACTATTTCAGTAGCACTAGAAAATGACTTTCTTGTTCAAGTCAGATAACAAAGATCTTTTTCAGAATCAACTAAGTGCTGTCAGAACCCTTGACCTAAGGGATTAGTTGACCACGCAGCTTACAAGATCCTCTTCTTTGTCTACACAAGGGCATAAATGATGGGAAAGTGGTCCTAGTCAGTCCACAGATGTTTCTCCATTAGTTAAGTCATTTTAATGATGCATAAGGTAATGATGAATCTACCAGTTCACAAGACAAGGTTGCATGCAACCCTGAGAGTCAGCCACCTTGATGGTGCTTCTATTCCAAGCCCACCTTCATCTGGACCAGTCAATCTCGTATCCATATACATCAACCGTATTTGTATGTGCAGCTCTGTGACTGTGTTTTCATTTGAAATGGATATATTCTTTTAACTATAAGTGAGTGGAATTTTCTACCTGTAACAGACTATTAAGGCATCCCCCATGTTTAAGTTACTTTTCTTTTGCTATGGCAATACTATGACCAAAGCAACTTACTATGACCAAGGCAACTTACAGAGGGGTCTATTTGGGCTTAAAATTCTAGAAGGATAAGAATCCATGGTGAGAAAGCTGAGAGCTTACATCTTGAACCGTAAGTAGGAAGCAGAGAGAAAATGCAAAATGATGGGAGTCTTTAAAGCCCCAAAGTGATATACCTCCTTCAACAAAGTAGCCCCTCCAGGCTTCCTCAAACAGTGCTACCAACTGAGGATCAAGTATCCAAATCATGGAGGCTAAGGGAGACATCTCATTCAAACCACCACAGGTATGTCATTAACTTTTCTCCATTTTCCTACTTCCCATGTTACTGCCCAGGGCTCTAGCTTGTCTTGCCTATTTTATTCCATCCGTCTACTCAATTCCTTCTCTAGCAGGTGTCTGGCCCTGCCCATTTATTTCTTCTGCTTTTGAGAAATATACATGGACATTCTTGCTCAAGACACATGGTCCACACACCTTGAGTACAGATCAAGTAGTGGCATTGCTGTGTCAGCAGAGTAGATGGTATTTGAGGAATGCCAGCTTGTTTTCCATCAAGATCATAAGAATGGCTCTTCCCATCATCAAGTAAAGGAGCTCTTCAGGGCATCTCTATTACATGATAGTCTCAACATTTAACTTATTGACATCTTAGTGGGATAAAACTCTGTCAATATGGTCTCCATTTGTATCACAATGAACATATAAAGGTCAAATATTTATTGGTTATGGAAGGCATTTTTATCTTATGACCATTTTTTATTAGGCTTGAATCCCACTGATTCAAAGCACTTTAAAGAAATTCTTGCCTTGAATCTACTCATTCAATCCATAAAGATCCATTCACCTTTGAATGATAGGCACGCCTTTGTTTATTTGACCATAATGGGAGCTAAGGATAGCGGAAGGACATCATAGTTTCTCTATGATGCAGGACTTTAATTAGTGTATATTCCCAATTGGTACATATTGAACATTAGAACATGCACTTTGTGTGTGTGTATGTATGTGTGTGTATTATATATATAAATTATATATTATTAATATATATTATAATATATATTATAATTTATAATATTTATATATTATTATAATATAATATATATTGATATATCAATATATATTATATAAATAATATATATAAATATATAAAAAAATACACACACACACTCAAGCACACATACACACAACATACTGCTCAAAATACCACACAATGTAGCACTCATTTCTTCTGAGCCATCAGCAGCTCCTGCTGTTTCTTGCACTCTCAGAGTGTCGGCACTCTGCAGTGAGTTTCAGGTGGAACTCTGTTCTCTAATCCTCACTGCAACCCCCACACAGAGTCCTGTTGAAGAAAGCCCAAGTCCCTTAGCCATCACCCAGAACCACCGGACCCTATCCCTCCTCCTGGGCATGCCCACTCTTCCTTTCCCTGAAGGATGATTCGTGGTCTGATTGCTCCCTCCTCAACTAACACTTGACCCTGTGATAAACAAGGAAATCATTTCTTTATTGTAGTTCAGACTCTTCTATAAAATAAGGGTAGTTATAGTGACCAAATTTCAACACATATGGTGAGTAGGAAGATCAAGTGAGAGAATGCTTTTTTAAGCATTTGGTATACTATCTACATAGTAGCAACCAATAAATATGTATGGGTTTTCCCAGGCTTATCATTGTTTCATTAATGCCATACACATTAATGCCAAACTGTTCATCTTGCTTTCTACAGATATGAATACAGGAATCATTTGGCCAGTCTGCCTTAGCATCCCACACTGGCATCATACTCAGCTGTCTGAGTTGTGAGACCAGTGTGATGAGCCTCAGAGTTTGGAAGCACCGTGGTAACACTTCCTGAGTAACATGCCTAGAAGTTCTTGATAAACACATCTCCCTCCCTGTTATTTGCACGATGCCTGAGAGCAAGGGCGATTCTGTTAGTCATCTTCTTTTCCAGGATCACAGCCAGATCCAGAACAGAACAGGTGTTCATGCAATAGTTTGTTTAACTGGCTTTCTTTTTCTTTTTCACCCCTACTTCTTTAACCCCCCTCAAATCCTACATTAAAAATCCTTACACTTTTATTTTTATCTGCAACTCTTATTGAACCATCACTTATGATATCCAGTCTAAAAATGGTATAGTTTAAAAATCACAGCCCAAAGAATGATTTATGCCCATCTCTGTGCAGAATGTGCCATGGGTCTTATTTTCTTTCTCCTTCTGCCCTGTAAGCCCTTCCTCTGGACCTTACCAGTACAAACCTCAAACATAGCAATCAGCTCTTCTGTACTCATAGGTAAAGCCCCCTTAGCCTTTGGCTCTGTCTTCCATAATTCCCCCCTTATCAGTCTGTTTCCCTGGGTTACTGAAGGGATAGAACTTAACTGAGAATTTAGTTCTTTTTTCCCCTGGTGTTTTTCTGGAGGGAATGTTTCCAATTGTGTTTCATTTTCTCCCCTTGAGATTCCAGAGAGGAGAAGTAGCCAAAGGAGATGAGCTCCTATGGCTCTGCCATGATCAGAGGTGGGGGTGGGAAAGGAAGTATGTTATAGAAGCCAACACATATGTATGCTTTGGTCATTGCTCTGTGGCTTTGCCATACAGCTGGCTATGATCAGAGATAGACCATATTCATAAACACAAATAGTTCATAAATCATTCATAAATTGATCCTTAACTTTTTAAACTTTGACGTTTTCCATCACTCTTTTCCTTGTCTGAAGATCTTCCTGATTAACAAATTTTGTTATGCATATTCTATCTCTCTGTCTCCCTCCCTCTCTCTCTCTCTTCTCTCTTTATGTCACTTAGGAAAAATATTCAGCCATGCTGTCCTAAATGGCACAATCCCCTACATTTTTGTAATGTGGGTGATTTTCCATTGTATAGATATTGTACATGTCTCAACCCCTTCAGCTATTCATTCACTGACAGAGTTGAGGAGTGTCTATAACACTGACTATGACAGCTAATGCTGTGGGGAGTATGAGAGGTGGGGTCAGGTATCTCCTATAACTAATGACTTTGTTTCCCTCAAATACACAACCAGAAGTGAGATTCCTAGATTACATGCCTGAGCACTATGGAATGATGGAGTTCTCATACAGTAGAAGCATGACACATGTGCATGTCTCTGTCCTGTGCAGCTCTGCATCGGTGAAGCCTGCTATTGGTATGCATGTGTGACAAGTTATTGAGTCACTGAATTATAAAATCTCATGTCCTAGAAGTTCTATCCCAATGCTACTGAATGAAGGGGATGCTATCTGGCTGCAGATACACAACACACAGACAGGCAGATAGCCAACACACAATGCTCAGGAAGAGGGAAAACTGAAGCTGAAATCCTAGGGCCAAGGTCCAGCTCAAGGAAGGGAACTTGCCTTGGTGAATTATATGGTCTAGGTAGGGCTTGAATGGAAAAGAAGCTGGAGGGGTAGGAAGCAATGGTAGTAGGGACAAGTCCACTGAGCTCATGCTCTGGAACTCTTGAATGCAACATCAAAACCCTAGAACTCACCCCACACAAACTCAGCTTGTCTTTGGTTTCACTTCTATCAGCTGCTGTAAGCCCACCGAGGCTTTGCTGCCTTGACAATGGACAACAGGCAACACCCACATCCATTCTCTTTCTTGCCTTCCTTCTTCTTTCTTCTTACCCTTCCTCCATACCCCCTCTCAAATGTGTGCACACACATTATCTTACTATTTTGAATGAATCTGTAGTATATTTTTATATGGATCCTCCATGTGAGCTAAGGAATTAAATCTGATTTAGTTTTATTATTTTTCTCACCAGGAATGCCATAGTTGTAATCTCTTTAAAAGATAAAGAAGACAGCTCTAAAATTATCAAAAAATATTGTTCTGCTACTTGCTGATGTACAGCTCATGGTGAGTCAAAGGGCTGCAGTAAGGGTATAAGGCTCTACATGTCAATCAAGCTGTCAGGACATTAGATAACAGGTCAGCAAGAAAGCATACAGTGTTAGAAGAGTAGCCACCAGAGAGCTCCACTTCTCTTTGGAGAGCCAAAGCTCTTGATCACAGGCACCAAGCTTGAGCTAGCCATTAGACTTCTCTCTGTTATGGAAAATAATTGGGAAGCTTTTCATAAAACTTCACACTCCCAGTACAGTAGTCAGGAGAAACAAATTATGGAATATCCTTCATGCCTCACCAACAGCTGGACACTCATCAAGGCCATTCCATAACCTTCTGGCTAAGCTATCTCGGTGCGGGGATTTGGGCTCTAGAAATGAATGAAAATACTTCTATTGCCTCTTCTCTTCCACCTGTTAAGGTGCAGGCTCTTAGAACTCAAGATGAACAGGGTTGCCAAAAGGGAAGACCCTCCCTGGACCTTCTGATTAAGGTCCAGATGCCAGGACTCAAGCCAACACCTCTAACGTGGACAGGGTAACTGACCAGCTAAGAGGCTGATATCTTTGTAGATCAGTAGGTCAGCAGGTTATGTTAGAACATAGACTTGTATTTACAAAAGGAAGTAGCCTCCATTCTAACCTACTATGTGCTAGCACACGTCTCTCCTGTGTTGATGAAGCTTTAGAGTGAGCATCCAGGGTTTCCTTTCCAAGGTTTTAGTTCCTCTGCCAATTCAAGAAATGTAACCAGACAGAAAATATAGAGGCACGTGGTCCCAGCTGGCAGTGGAACCATTAGTTCTTCATCTGGAAACCCCCAGATGAAGATATAGTTTGTTCAGATTTTTCATAATGGGTAATGGTAATGGGTCACTCCAATCGCAACAGTACTGAATGACATTTTTGTCTTTTTAGTATTGGGAATTGAATCCAAAGTCTTGCACACCTAGGCAAACTCTCTACTAGTGAGTTATATCTTCAGTCATTTTTTATATTTTACACTCTGAAGCAGAATCTCACTAAGTTTCTCAAGTTGGTCTTGAACTCATGACTTTTCTGTTCAGCCTCCTGATTATCTGATATTAACAGCCTTTGTCATCATGTCTGGCTCATGTGATGGTTTTCTTGATCAGTTCCTCAACTGAAGAAGTTGTCCACATAGACAAGTCTACCTTGACGTGAAACAGAGGCCTCTGGCACAAGTCCTGCCTGTACAGTTCTCATTAGCATCAGGTCTAAGATTCTGTGAATTCAAGTGGTCTCTGTATCTAACCTCATGGGGACAGGAAGGTCTTCAATGATACTGCCAGAATATTCGAGGAGTGAGAGATGATGCTAGAGGGTGTTTTGATGGTCACCACAGTACACATAATAGACTATCTAGTTATGGTAACTTCCTATTTCAAAGTCTCCAGTCTTCAGCTAGCATGATGGTTTGAGAAGACGGACAGACCCCCTCCCACAGGCTAATTTGATAGTTGGCTTCACTATCACTGTATACTCACAGCACTGTGGATTTATAGATCACATTCTCACCAACCTGGCTCAGAACCTGACTCTTCTCCAGCTGTTACTCTGGTCTCCACCTCTTTGAGGATTGCAACATGCTCAGAGTGTATCCACAACTCAACATTGGATGGGCTCTGAATCAACTGTTCTAACTGTTGTAACAGAGAGAACACTATTATAAATGATCACCGATTACAAGACACATTTCTTAATTCATTAGCACTGAGAACAGCACAAGGCATGTGGTAGAATCCCAACAATAGTTTGGCTGATCTGTATAGCTTGTACTACATCTTCTACTTCTGTCCCTCATAATCATACCACCCTGAAAATTAGAACCTGACCTTATTCCTTAAAAACTTGTGCCAAGGGTAAATTCTTTATAGATGTGTGGCTCTCATGCTGATCTTTCACTTGCTCAGCTGTCAACCTGATAACTCCCTACTTCCTATACCACCAGCCCTGTCATCTCCAATCTGGTGATATCACTTTCAGCTCCTTGGGAACACCATGCCTTCTGGGACTCCAGTATTTTTGCCTGTAACTTTCATTCATTCTTCCTCCATAGCCTGCAAGCCTCCTAGTTCAGCTGATATGTCACCACCTGGGAAAAGCATCTGCTGCTGCTGGATTAGGCCAGCCTCACATGTTTCCTTGGGAGCCTCTATTCCTATAACACAGCACTTAATCAAGTAATTCTGGTTTCCTGGTGACACTGAAGACTGACTATGAGAGTTGGCAGGGAACTTGGTCACTGAACATAGAATTCATCTGGCTTATATATTGATGGTGTTTTCTCCTGGTCTTGGAAATCTACCCCATATTGACCAATGGACAAGTGATTTGCTAAGTTTTCTAAAGCAACTGCTTCAATTGTCTTGAGATCAGCTCAACTAAGAAAATGCTACTACCATTCTCCTAATATAGAATGCTATTTTCCCAATTTGAATGCGTAACTATGGTTTTCATAAGATACACCATTCCAATAAATATTCTCACATATTGCTGGTAGGAGTTTAAAGGGATTCAACCCTTTTGGAAAGCAACTTGGAAATATATATCAAGAACCTTAAAAATGTCCCCTTGGGTATAATAATAATACTTTTTTTTATCCTGATAAAAGAAATGGAGACTGGAAAACTTTTATGGTGAGTGCTGGAAAATCTTTTATAGCAAAGACACTCAGGGTATTGCTTACAGGAAACAGCACTGATGGCCAACGAAAGAGAATGTCTACAAAGTGACATGAGGCAAGTAACTGCTGATAGTTAAGGACAGGAGTATATGCGATTTTATGTCCATGAGATGATGGCTGAGGACGGGACCATACTCTGGGGATGAGTTGGTCATGCTAAGTTATAATAAAGCACTGTTGGTGTGATATAATTAATGACAGGTTTCTCCATATTTCTCACTTAATGCATTTTTAACAATAGCCATGTTCACTTTTGGAATAAGCATCTTTACATTTAAACAGTTTTCTTTGGAATTTCAGATAAGATGATGGTAGAAATTGTGGGGTATTTTTATAAATATGAAGCAAGAGAAAGGCTTCAATATATAGTTTTGAAAGAAACATTAATATAAATTAAGTTGCAAGAAGTCCTAGGAGAGGTATATTCAGGTATTAGAAAAATCTAGAATGACCTCTAGACACTCGTACAGCTGTCGAGAGAGGAAAGAGTCAGGATAAGAAAGCCTCTTTCCAGAAATCTTGAAACAATTTTCTCAGAGGGATGTCTGACAAATAGATAATTAGAATCCTCTAAGGAGAGGGGGAAATGTGACATCCCCTCAGCATTAACAATAGTGATCATTTCATTTGAGTAGCATCAGAGCCACAGGAGAATAGTGGGGCCTTGGCATCCATGTTAGATTGTAAACATAGAGCACCAGGCTAGAGAGTTGTGATTCAGTGAGTGTGTGTTTCAGGAGGCTCGTCCCTAGCGTGCTGCCAGGCCCACGCTGTCTACCATGGTGTGAAGGCAGAGCTGTGGGTGAGTGAAAAGAACTGTCAGGCACTCCTTCCAGTCTTGAGTTCCTGAACCTGATGAGGCCAAAGGTGCTGCCACTCAAACATGAGGCTAAGCCTTTTCCTGAATCCAAGCAGAAGAGTCATTTGCCCTACAGAGCAGTAGCTACCACAGCCACAATGCCAAATGTATGTTTGTACTTCTGGTCAGCTGTAGAAATGCACCCTGGCCTGAGCTGAAGCTAGCTCACAGGGAAAGAAGTCATAAGTCAAGGGATTTTACAAGCTCTCTAGTGATCTTTCTGGAGTTTGTCCATCATTGCAGAACCTTAGGCCTGGGGATGTGACTCAAATGGTAGAATGTTTGCAAGCGTGTGCAAACCCTGTGTTTGACCCTCAGAATCCTATAATCATGTACACAGTGTACAACTGTAGTCCCCTCATTCTGGAGGTGGAAGTAGAAAGATCAGAAGGTAAAGGTCATCCTCAGATACATAGCAAAGTCAGCCTAGGCTCTGTCTCAAAATGAAACACAGACCTCCAAACATATGTGTTCACCTGCAGTGTCATCACTCATTGTGCTAGCCAGATGCACCCATCTGTCCTGGACTACCATCCATTATTCATGTCACAAGCAGTGAATCACTGGATCCATCCAAACTCCGGGGCTGAAGGGAATGAACTTAAGCCCCACCATTGCTTGCCTGATACTGCGGGTTTCAAATGAGGATCAGAACTTAACATTTTAATAAGCATCTGGGAATACTACAATGAAGAAAATTATAGATTTCACCAAGAAATGCTATCCTTGAGTCTGTGTGTGAATCAGGGAACACTATTTTCTAAGTTACTGTCAGTTTTACAAATATAATTCAAAGTTCTGGCATTTGGAGATAATGAGTCCAAGTCCAAGATCAGCAGATAAAAATAAATGTTACATACATATAGTCCTGGGTCCCAAAGATTAATCACCCATTTAGTCAGGGAGCAGGGAGCAGGGGCTTGAAATGAGCTTGCCTGGAGCATTAGTTCCTTACTCACTGCTGTGTCAGAAATATGGCAGAAGCAATGTAAGGGACAAAGGGTTTGTTTTGGCTCACAGTTTTAAGGGATACAGTCTGTGGTGGTGAAGTCACCATGGTAGGGAGCTCCATGTTGGTGAGAATACGTACTTTAACTCCTCATATCTCAGGCAAATAGGAAGCAGAAATATGATGACCAAATGTTCCACAAAAATTACCAATGCCCACCCACAGCAGCCAACTTTCTCCAACAAATTTCCCTGCCTAAAGTTTCTACAACCTTTCAAAACAGTGCCACCAGATGAGGACGAAGTGTTCAAACACATGGGCCTATAAGGGAGCATTTTCCCATCAAAACTATGATGCTTGGACTGATAGGACTGAGTGCTAGTGATTGGTAGAGAACAGAATGGCCCCAGCATATCACCTGGCACACCCCACAGCGGGAATGCCAGATCTTCATCAGAGCCCCTCTTTAAGAAAAAAAAATTACAAATTCAAACACATAATACAGAAAATCATGCAGATGACGCCTCAGAAACCACTCAAAGTGGAGAAATGTGGAGGAACAGAGAATGTCTAGCCCTTAAGAGAAAAGAGTTGGGATTGAGATGAGGGATGTGATCCAGTCTATACAAAGTGCACGTGAAAGAGTAGCTTGAGCTAGTCAGTGCTGCTCCAGAGAGCCAGATTGAAGTCAGCAAGGGGAAGGCAAACCTTAATGCAATGGAGACAGACAACTCAAGTCATTGCCCTCCCCACATCAGGTGCAATGTCACCACCTCACAGCAATCCTGCTGCCCGCTACCCCTAGCCACTCCCACCTGGTTTGTCTACTAAATGATGAGAGGCACATCCTCTGCTCCCCATCATGTCCCTTGAACACCTCCATTACAGACCCAGTTTGGAACTGGTTAATACCTATGCATACCCCTATTTCACCCCCAGCACTAGAGTCAGCCCTATTGACACCAAACCTGTCCTTAGGAAATTAAAGAGCAAGAAAGAGAAAGGCTGGAGACAGGCGTCTCTCTAGGATCCAGGGTTACTTCACTTACCGCTCCTAAGTGTGAATCAAATGAGGACTGTGGACCAAACTGAAGGCTTCACCCTTAGAAGGATGTTTCATACATGACTAATGCATGCTTTCAAGAGACATCCATCTACTGAGGAGAATTCAGCTCAGCCCAAGGCAATGCCATGAACTCTCTTATGGAAACCACATGGCAATCAGCAACACTCTCTCATCTGGGATCCAGGGAGCAAGAATACAAGTATTGTTTCTTAAAATTCAGCAGTGGCTCTTGAAGCAGAAGAAATATAACCTTGCTCATCTGAGGAGTGCTTCCAGACAGAATCTTCTGGACTTGAAAAAGCTATTGCTCTCATGAACTCACTGTAGCTGTGGTTACCTCTACAAGACCTGAATGAGAGTGAACCCACTGGCATTTCATTATGCATGAGGGAAAGGCCCATCAGAGTCTGGACAGTTCATGTGTCCAGGAGAAGGAATACCACTTTCTACAGTGACACAGCCCCTGACAGGTTGTCCATGTTCCAGTAAATAACCCCCCACCAATGCTCATGCCAACAACCATAATTAAACTCAGTGGGTCAAAAGAGGATATCAAAGTAGGAAGCTTATTGGGAAAAAAAGTAGCAGAGATGGGGGTTGAGACAGTGTAATGGGGAGAGGGAAGGATCAAAACTCAGTATGTGCATGATAAAATTATCAAGGAATAAAAAATTAATACATATCTCACTGCAGCAGCAGGAGGAGAGGAGGGAGATAAAGGGGAGGAAGAAGAAGAGGAGGAGGCAGAAGAGGAAGAAGAGGCAGAAGAGAAGGAGGAGGAAGAGAAAGGGGAGGAGGAAGAAGAAGAGGAAGAAGAGGAGGAGAAGAAGAGAGGGGAGGAAGAGAAGGAGGCAGAAAAGGAGGAGGAGGAGGAGGGGAGGGAGGGGGAGGGGAAGGGGAGGGGGAGAAGGAAGAGATGCTTATAAGGTAGTTGTGGTGGCTGTGGTGATAGAGCTGTGGCAGATGATGAAGAGAATGAAATAGGAGGATTACAAGTTCAAGGCCAGGCTGCACTGTATCCTTTGGCTAGGTATATAATAGAGAAACAAATACTTATAAAAACTAATAAAACAATTTAAGAAGAACAAAGTGTTTCTTTCATGTTCCTCCCATAAGTATGGGATTCTGATAAGATGAAGAACCGTCTCCATCAGCCCCTACATTTCAAGAGAGAGTGATGGGAGCTCCCTCCTCTGAGGCGCCAGCCCATGTGAACTGAGCTACAGGGCTTTCAGGCCACAGCCTCTTGTCCTCCACTCCCTAGCAGCTGCCCTGGAATTTCTGAGATGAACACTTGCCTTGCTCATCTCCAAGAAGTGTATGCATACTTGTGGGTCCTCTGTCTTTTGCTCATGGGCTGTTTCCACCTGGCTGTGCTCTAAGGTGAGATGGGAGGTAACAGAAATGGGATATATAGCTTTGCATCTCAGTACGCCCCAGAGAATATCTCTACCCAAAGGTTTCCTCAAACAGGGCCCTATGCAAAGGCTCCATGCCAGATGTCACTGCTTCACTTCTGTGTAGTGAAAACGTTTATCCCAGGCTCCAAATTCCCCATTCATCTTGCACTTTAGTCGAAAGCATTAGCACAATGTACCCTGCCCTTCACAGGCTCCATGCTTGTACTTAGCATCCTCTACCCTCACATATTTAAAAGACAGTCAGGCACGTGTGGGGAATGGGCTTGCTCTAGTCAGCCATATTACATGGGAACACAGCAAGAGGTGGCAAGAGCCCAGGTATGGCACCATCTTGCTTCACCATGGCCTCAGTCAACAACCCCAGCCTGCCCTATTCTTGGTTATACTTTTGCTTTCAAGAACAGTGTGGGAAAGAATCACCGCTCTGCTCTTCCAGGCATCTGCAGAGCTGCTCATTAAGGATTGTTTTATGGTTAAGCATTTGGTCCTCTTACACAGTAATCAGGGAGTGGGCTGGGTCTCGGCTTCTAACTCCATGCTGCTACTTATACATGTGTTTCTTAGACCACAATACCTCCCAGCAACCTAAACTATGGCTAGGAATATCACATTCCCACATCGAGATCTGGTTCCTATTCTGCTGGATCTCCCACAATTCACAACCCTGTGGACATAAACAAGGCCTCCTGCCATGCCTGGAACATCTCAACATTTTCCTTAAGGCAGAGACTACGGCTCTGACACTGAGCAGTTATCAGCCCACCACCAGAATGCCACGTTGTACAAACAGATCGTACCATGAGTCTGTCCCCTTTCGGTACCTTGTGTGTGGCCAATAGTTAAGACTGCTTTCTCATGTAAGATTTTCTATCAGCATGGAGATTAGGCGTGCTCAAGCTAACATAAGAGAAATGAGTATGCATGAAACTGTGCTGGGTTATGTGCCCAAGCTCTCCCTGGATATGTGAGCAGCCTCCAGCTAGGATCCCTTCTCAGGTCATATAGGCATCTCTTAAAATCAGATCTCCCAAGTCCCTACAGCTGACATACCAAGGAGAGCAAGCAGCAACCAAGCTCTACTCTCAACCAGCTTTTTCAGCAATATTTCTAAGTTCTGTTCAACTTGGGGATAATACAATGCTACAAACTTAAAAGCAAAGTGTATACATGGTCTGCATGACCTTCATAAACATAATGCATACCATGTTCATCACATATAATTTATATTTGTAAACACATATCAATCTGTGCCCAGGCAATGGAATTCAGAGTTATTGATGCCTTTTCTACAGATGCCATTAACAACTGCTTGTTAAGTACCTGCTTTATTTCAGATTTTTGAGCTCATCAAGGACTATACAAAATTGAAAGAAGACACAGAAACTGCCCTTAAGAACCCAGAGTCCTGGAAAAGAGCCACAAAGGTATTATACAAATGTGATGTGTGAGGGTGGTTAGAGAGATGTGCAAGGTACAGAATCAGCATCATGTGCATAGGGAAAAGATTCACAGGAGATGTCAGTTTACCACAGTGCTTTGAGAGTTTTCAGAATAAATTCTTGGAACTATCAGGAAACCATGCCCTGTGCCCCAGTTTGCTTTTGTGGAGGCATGGTGTGGTTGCTTTTTCTGGCAAGTCTGTAATAGGAGGCTTTAAAATCTCTACATGAGGGCTGGTTGATTAAAGTGTCCAACACAGGAAGATGTGATGTTTCGCTTGTTGTTTCTCAACTTCAGTCTCTAACATATTTGTTAAACAAATAATAAGGCATTTCATGATTGTCAACAGAGCTAGTATCTCTCTTTTTTTTTTTCAACTATCAATTGTCAAGTAGTAGTAGTTGTCAGGAAAAGTAGCTGATATAATCAACCTTGTCCATGACTCCTTGGTAAGTATCCTTTATTGTTTTTAACAATTGTTTAACCATCATTTTTTGTTTTTCTAGATCTAGGATCACCTTGACTATTCTAATTTCCTTTTGGTTTTTCTGGCAAACACCATGACCAAATGCAGCTTACAGGAAGAAAGGATTTATTTGGCTTACATTTTCAGATCATACTACATCCTTGAGGGAAGTCAGAGCAAGCACTGAAGCAAAAACCAAGGAGGAATACTGCTTGCTGGATCACTCTTAGGCTTTCAGTTAGCTAGCTAGCTTTCTTAAACAGTTATGAATACCTGCCTAGGGACTGTGCTGTCCACAATGGGCCTCATATCAACTAACAATCAAGACAATCAACCATGGGCCAGTCTGATCTTGGTAATCTCTTAACTAAGACTCCCTTCTCAGATGAGTCCAGGCTGTGTCAAGTTGACAGATGAAGCTAACTAGGACACCAACTATAAACTGATAGTTTCCTTATAACTCCCATTTTTCTTGCCTTATAGCATGGTCTATCCTCTCTCATATTGTGACAGTCCACAGTGATGGTCCCTTGTGCTTGTATAGGGTCCCGGTGTTAACTTGGTGTTTTCTATTTGAGTCAGTAGTTTATTAAGGATTGACTTGGGAAAAGTGTCAGATGTCTCTTCAGTACATGAACTTGCAATCTCTCTTAGTCTTCGTATCTCAACATACTGACCTTTTGTTCATCTCTTAAAGGTAGCGCACTTCCCGTCTCTAGTCACTTAAATACTTAACCTCTTTCAGAACTCAATGCAAATGCCACATTCATGCCGAAGCTTTTCCTGATCCTGCCTGTGCCACAGCTTCCTCCTACTCACGTACTCAACTTTCTCTCAGCACACTGTAGCCCTTTGTAGCAGAGGGTTGTTTTTTTTTTAATAGCAAATTAAGCTTTTCTCTAATAAATACAAAACTACTCAGAAACGGCCAATACAACATCACTCTACCCAGTGCATATGTGTGCATCATATATACACATATAAATACATGCGAATGCATCATAGCTGTGGGTCTATTTCCAGAGCCTGGATTTTGAGGCATTGAGAGAAATGTCCTCTGAGTTGAAAGGATGGATGATGGTTGACAAATTCTTTGACAACATTACCTAGAGTAGAAAGTGCATCACCTGGCTTCAAAACCCCAAGAGGTGGGGACTTCTCAGACTACAATACTCTTGGAATTTTCTACTTTCCTTATTCTTTGAGTCAGCAAAGCCATCATGAGAAGATCTTATTCTGGTTTGTACTATTAATACAGGCAAATAATTCATTGAAATAACCAACTCCTTGGTCTAGTTTCTTCCTTTAGTCTCAGACTTCTATGTCTTCCTTTTGCTTTCCTAATGACCCAGAGTTGGGACTGTAGCACAGCCAGAGCCTGTCACCCACTCCTACCATTGATGTGGCTTTTGTCTGTGACAGCAGCTCCTGTGGTGGTAGTTCCTGGGTGTTCTTCCATGCTTTTTTCACATGCTTACTTATTTATCCCTTCCTGTGCCCAGTTTGCTAGGATCAACTGTGGAGTGGTATATTAAACCCAAGGCCCACAGTCTACACAGATCAACCAATGCTTGCTCAGCCTGTAATTGGTGACATAGGGGTCAACCTTTATTTATGAGTCATGTGTCCCAAAGGCCCCTGGAACATATTGAAGGAGGGGTCACTTCAGAGGCAAAATCCACAGCAATTCTAGCTGCTGGAATTCATTAAGGAGGGGCAATATTTGGCTGATTATGCAAAATTCCTAAGGATTTTCCTATTTCTATATCAGATTTCAGTTTTCCTGAGAATCTCTCTCTGTGCATTGGTTTTTCTTTTCATTGACACTTATTAGAAGAATATGTGTCTATTAAACTCTGTACACAGATCTAACAAGGAGAATCTTCTAGAAATGGATCCCAAACTCTTGGTAAACTTTCCTCAGGTGCAAAAATTAACTCCAGATAGTGTTTATTAGCTTTTATAAATTAATTTCGTATTAGTGGCACACAGTTGCTAGAGGTACATGTTTTTCTTGTCCAAGGATTAATCAAGTTTGAGCTCTTTAATAAAACTCAGCTTTCTTGTATATTTTAAAATGACAACATGATTTTCCTCTGAGTCCAGAGAATAAACTTCAGGAAACTGTATTTTCAGCCTCCTGTGCCATTAACCTGGGAATCCAGAAATGATCAACAGTGAACTCCTGCCTGAGAAAGACCCCACAGTTGGGCTTTTATCCTACATATCCAACACTGGCCTAAAACTCCCAGGAATTCTTGATTTCAATAATCATTATGCTTCTATTATATTTACTTAAGAATTATAGACTGAGCTGAGGATGCCACTCAATTGGTAGAATGTTTTTCTAGCATATACAAAGCCCTGGGTTTGATCCCAGTACTGTATAAACCAGACGTCACGCACGCACACATCTCACCTGTAGTCCCAGCACTTCTCAGGAGGTAGAAGCAGTTGGATCCCAAGTTCAAGATCATCTTTGGATATGTAGCTAAAATGAGGTCAACCTGGGCTATAAGAGCCTCTGGCTCAAGGAGAAAAATAATTTTTAAAAAATAATCTTAAAAACAGAAGGCTGCCCTGATATAAAACACCTGCTGTTTACAGGGCACTGCAGAGAGCTACCTGAGCATTCACAAACACCTCTAGTTCATTCCAAAGCACATTTTCAAGCACACCTGCTTCCAGGACAAACATGAAGACAAATACAATGAGCTCAGACTCGCTCTTCTGCAGCAGACATGCCTCTGTTGAGCAGCAGGGCCAGAAGCTGAATATACAAACACTGGACAGATGAGATCTAAAAAACAAAACCCTGACCCTCAGCCCCAGCACCTCATCCAGGAAGCCAGCTCCTTGTCCCCACAAACAACCCAGGAGCTCAACCAGTCAGTCACACTGAGAAAGTTGCCCTGTTATTCCAATGACCAGCCAGGCTGGAAGCAATGATTTCTGTAAAGTTGGCTCCAGACGGCTGGGCTTGATTAAGTTGCTGGAGCAATAATTTTTGTGCTTTCTTCTAACTCAGGGCTAATGGAAGGGAGCAATGATGCCCTGTTTCTAGCTAGCTGCCTTTAGTTTCCCAGGCCAACCAGGGCCCACATAAGGTCTTCTTTTGCTTTTTGGAAAGTTCTGGTACTCCTTGTGACTTCTCCTAACTCAGCCCTGGCAGCTGATTCCTTGCTTTGGCCACTTGAAATAAGCAGCCATCGCTTTTCTCATTGGGTGGTCCTGGCTTATTTCCACAGGTGAAATGCTAGCTGAGAAGGTGTGGGGCATCGGAGGGGAGGGGGAAGGATGTGCAAAGATTTAAATGCTAGTCTGGAAAAAAAATTTTCTCCATCCATTATGTAAATCCACAGAATAAAAATGTTGCTTGCATGGATATCTATTGAATCTGGAAGCTCTCTCTAGCAGAAATACTCAAGCCCAGACAACATAACAATGCACACGATTCATATAAAATATACTTTGTCTGAATCTCCATGTTTCAGAGGCACAGGCACATACACCGATGTTAGCATGGTATAGTCCACACATCCCAACAGTGAGCAATTAAAATAAACTTTAATCAACTAAGCTACAAAAAAACTAAGACACCCCTCTTTTGTATCTAAAAAGTATTACAAATTATTGTCTAATGAAACACTTTTCATTGAGTATACAGCCAAAAATGTAAGGATAAAAATATCTTAGAGATGTGTCAAGTAGTTAATTAACAAAAAATATTGTGCTTTTCTTTTAGATGCTTGTGGTATTTGTGCTTTCCTTGCTTCATGAAATTTGGTTTATTTTCTTATTCTAAATAAATATTCGCTTACATTTTGTGGCTGTAACTTTTTTTCTTAAAGAGAAACATCTTCCCTCCACCACCACAGGGGAAAAAGTCAGCTCATAAAACCTACACTCCATGTCTCTATTACTTAAGATTCTATAGACTCCCAGTTGGGAAGCATTGAAAATTAACGTAAAATGGTCGGAGGAGTCACTAGCTTCTGGCAAGGTTTTGTCTTAGGTGGCAATGAGGTGCTCTGAGCACCTCTCCCATCCTGAGTAACAGTGGAAAGTGAAGTGCCACCTCCCAGGAATTCCTCTGTTGCCTCTGTCCTCCCTGGAGGCACATGGCCTGGAGCCTAGGGTTTCATGGTCAGCTGCATTCAAGAGCAGGAGAGGCTGGGGGAGACAAATGGAGCAAAGAGGTCTGAGCTCCGGGCCCATTGGTGAGGTGAGCCTCACTCTGAGCATACAGCAGGAACATAGATAACCTTGCATGGTTCCAGCATGGCCCTTGGGGACCATGTGTCCCTATCTGCTTCCTTACTCCCTCTCCTGGGATTCCACAGGTAGGTCGAGAGATCGCTGGCTGAGAACTTTTCTTCAGTTATGTCAGTGGAGAAGAAAATGGGAGCGGAAAGCCTTCCCCAAAGCTGCAACCTGTCGCCCCAGGTCTCCTGTCTTAAAATACTATGCTGCTCAAAGCTCACCAGAGAAACAGAGCTAAGAAGGTTCACATACCTAGGTAGGGTGGCTTCTGGTTTGTTTCCTGTTGCTGTGATGAAACAGTCCGACCAAAACCAACTTAGGGGAGGGAAGAGTGTGTTTGGCTTACACTTTCAGGTCACACTGTCCATGGTTGAGAGAAGTCAAGGCAGAAACTCAGGAAGTTGGAGCAGAAACTCTGGCTGGTCTCCTCACTCATGCTCAGATAGCTTTCTAATAGGGATCAGAAGCTCCTGCCTAGGGGTGGTATGGCTTACAGTGGGCTGGGCCCTCTGACACCAATCAGCAATTAAGAAAGTGCCTCACAGACCAATCTGATCTAGGTAAGACCTCAATAGAGACTCCCTTTTCAGGTGTCTAGGCTGAGTCAATTTGACGGTTAAAGAGACAGAGGATGGAACCGACAGAGTAAATTACAGGGATTAGCTCACACAGTTATAGAGAATGAGACATCCCATGCCTGCAGTTAGCTAGCTGGAGACCCTGGAAAGTAGAAGATTCTGGAATCTTGGGAAGCTTTTGGAGCTCAGAGGACCAAGGAAGCTTTATGTGTCTGGGCTAAATGTATAAAATCCCAGAAAAACACATTATGTTGAAACCCAGGTTTCCAATTGGAGAGTTAAGAGATAGGGCTTTGGGGATATAATGGAGATCAGGGGAGGTCATAAAGGTGAAACTCCCATAATGGGGTTGAAGTTCTTACAAAGGAGAGCTAGAGCTTGCTCCCTCTGCCATGTGAGGACACAGCCAGAAGGTGGCTGTCTTTAAGCTGGCAAAAAGTCTTTGCATAACACTGAACCTGGCAGCCCCTTGACCTGGAGTGTCTAGCCGCTAGCACTACGAAGAACACATGTTTCTTATTTAGACCATCTACTGTTTTATTTTTGCCACCGTGTCCCAAATACACAAAAGAGTAAGTTCTAGTCTAAAAACCAGCAGGCGGGAGGACTCTAAGAGGAGAGCCAACACTTCAGTCTAAACCTGAAAACCAGACAAGACCAATGACCCACCCAGAATGATGTTCTGCCACATGTCTGGGCAAGCCCAGGTCCAAGCAAGCTGATGGTGAAACCCTGGAGCTTAGAGAACAGAATAGCACCGCTGATGGGTTGATGGATTCTTCCCCATTTCCTCACTAGAGGGAATTTCTAGGTAAATAGCTCAATTTGACCCTACAACCTGAAACCCTATACTCAACTTTCCCCATTTTTGAAACTGTAGATTGCCCCTATATCACAGCCTGGGAAGCTTGCAAATTCCCCGCAGTCTAAAGCCTGTCTTGAGCTTCCATACAAAAAGCAATTATGGAACTTAAAACAATATACGAGTGTCCAGGTTCTAGAGACTGGGGGATGGTGCTTGGAGTGTCAGTGCAGAGGCTGGGAGTGCTGCTAGGGGCTTTTCCTTGTCTCCCCACTTAATTGCAAAGATGGAGGAAAGAGCAAGGTCTCCTATAATGAAGACAACGCCATAAAGAAGACCCCAGGATCTCATCTGAACCTAACAATTTCCCATGGGTACCACACTGAAATACAACCATGCTGGGATCTGGTTTCAGGACAGCGTAGTTGAGGACACAGTTGAGTCCTTAGGTAAAGCAATGGAAAAGTCTGCTTGAGAAAAAGATGTGTGTCATCTAGGTTTTAATGAAAGCACTTGTTTTCTGAGGAGAACACTGGAGCCTTGGGACTGTGGACATGGGCTGAGGAGTAGCAAGGATTCATGTAGGCAGAGTTTACTGGAAATGTCTGATATTCTTATAGGCATTTAAAAGATGGTCATATTGTATATATGATTACACTCACATGAAGTAGTTATTAGTTATTTTTATGGAAAAAATATCAAGGCAACACTTCACAGAACTCTACAGGATTGCAATTCATTCAGTTCACTGCCTTTTGCTTGATTATTCCCTCTGAGTTTCACATGGACTAATAGCATCAAATGCAAACTCTGATTGGGTAGGCTCTAAGCACAGCCTGAGATCCTATGCCTATGGCCATCTGCTAGATGATGCCAACATGCTGGTCCTCAGAGGAGCTCTGTGCAACAAGGGCGTGGTAGGAGCACAGAAGCCCTAGGCAGATCATTTTCAGGGAGTCTGGGTGCTCCCCACAGGGCTGTAACCTTTCCTAAATCACCCCCCCACCCTCTTTCAGCACTCATTTTATTTGTTTGGATGTTTAAGGGTAGAAGGGCCTAGTGTCTTGAAGTCTGTCATTGTATTATCTCAAATCAATATTCTAAACAGAAGAAGAAGAACAGTTTGTTGTAGTTGGCACAAATATCAGGTCCCAGAAGCAAATCATAACTGCACCAGGCTTGTAAAAATGACTTCCTAAAAAGGGATGCTGGGGCTGGGGAGATACTGTGGTCAGTAAAAGGCTTGCCACAGAAGCATGACTATCAAGGTCCAGTTCCCCAGTATTCACTATTGAGTGTGGCATTGGATGTCTGTAATGGGAAGGCAGAGACGAGCAGATCCCTGGGGCTTCCTGGACAGAAAAGTCTAGCTGAATCAGTGAGTTCCAGCTTTCTTGAGAGAGACTGCCTCAAAAGAGAAGGTGGGGAACAATCTGAAAAAAAAAAACCTGATGTTAACCTCTGGACCCCACAAGGATGTACACACACATATATGTGCACCTGCATGTGTACATCAACACATTCACATACATACACAAAAGAGACATACTGGCCTTAAAACTAACTGCTTTTAAAGAGCTGTGGGTGTAAATTAGTGGTAGAATGTTTGCCTGGCATGAATGAGACCCCATGTTCTATCCCCAGGACTGCAAGATGAAACAAAAGAGAACAGATCAAAAATAAAACAATGAAGACCAATAATAAAATATTTTTTTTTAAAGCAGATAGGCCAGTGAGACACCAGTTTATTACCAGCAGTCAATTTTAAGATTAAACTTGGCTTTGGAATGCTTGCAGTTCCTCAGAGAAGCCCCAGTAAGCAAGTCAGCATCCTTCAGGAGTTCAGGGGAGACCCACTCTGACCTGGGGCCTTGAACTTTCTCTTGGGGAAGCTAACCCAAGAATGTACCTGGCAGTTGAGATTTCAAAGCTATAAAGATCCCTGGGGATGATAACTGCCCTTTGGTTTATAAAATGTATTTTGATTTTTCGCTTTAAAATAATTTGCCCACAGGATATAAATTATAGAGTCCTCATAACCCACTAAATGACTTGTCACTTTAATCAATTGCCTTTATGTTAACCTGGGCTCCACAGACAAAATGGTAGAAAACTAGGCCAAGTTCACTGTGTGTAATTTATTTGATGTCAAGAAAATAAAATATCACAAGGCAGAATTTACATGAACTGCATGATTCATACCCATAAACTTGTGCTTTTAATTGGAAATGTGTTGTTGGCAAAGCAAATATGGGTGACTGGACTCTCTCATCCTGGTGGAAGGTGGAGAAGCACCATGGAATCAGACTCCAGATCTCAGATGCCCATCCCCAGGTCCAGGCAAGGTAAAGAGTTCAACTGAGCTCCACCTGAAGTGAATCTCTTTTCATCCCATTGCCCGTAAATGTGGTTATCAGCTGCACTTGTGAGCATCTGTGTGCTGGTAGACAGTCTTAGAACTAGTATGTGGACCAACTGAAGACTTCAACCATGAGAATGGAATGGAGCTGGAGAATCTTTGAGAAGCATGTTCCTGTGGAAGTGGGGGAAGCAGGGAAGAGGATCCTTCTAAAAGAGCTGTCTCCTTCCACACGGATTGGATTTCAGTCTCCCCTTTATGTCTTACCAACCCAGACAGAATTCAAGGGCATCCCTAGGTCCAAAGTGAGCATATAATACATACTTCAGTAAGACCTGGCACCTGGTACCTCATGCAGCTTTATCCCCAGAAGCTCCTAGAAGGAATCAGCACTGCTTTCATGCAAATATCAAGAACCCAACATTGAAAAGCATGAGAAGGCATATTGGGTTATGAAATGGTGAAAGGGACCCCAAAGTATCTCTGTTAGGTTGTAAACCCTGTGCTCCCCACTTGGGCTGTGTTATCACACTTCGATTATATCCTTTGCACCACCACCATTTCCTTCATAAGATCAGGTCTTCTTTCTCAAGGCTGTGTACCTGGCTAGCCAACACAGGGTCTCCCACTCATGGCGGCCTCCTGCTCAGCTCAGCTCCCAGGGCTACAGTTTGGCTTCTAACTTGCCTCATCTTAAGAAGACAAGAAAATTCACCAAGAGAGGAACTACAGAGAGCATTTTCAAGGTAGACGGCACAGTGGCCCAGCACAGCATCTGTCTTGCAGTCTTTTCTGACAATCATATGACACACCATTTCCTGAAAATCCCCTGAACATAGCTTAGCATTCTCTGCCAGGTAGTCTGTGGAGAAGCACAAGGCAAGGAAAAACCCTCTGTCAAACAAAAAGGAAGGTACCCTGAGAGATTGTCCTTTGACCTCCACACATACACGCCTAAATCCACATGTGCACCCATACACAGGAATGTGCATGCACAGAGAGAGGAAAGAAGGAAGGAAGAGGAAGGAAGGAGGAGAAAGAAGGAAGGAAGGAAGACTAGAAGGAAGGAGCAAGGAAGGAAGGCAGAGAGGAAAAAAGGAAGGAAAAATTGGAAAGTAGGAAGGAAGGGAGGGAGGAAAAAAAGGAAGGTTAATTGACGACCATGCTTTGCACTCCAAAATACCACTAATCAAAAAGAATAGGAAAGGAACTAAAGAAAAAACAATGTGCATGTTTTAGAGTCTGAATAGTAGCCGTGCCTTTGATGTGAGGGGCAACAGCTCACTGTCCTCAGAGGATAAATCCATTTGCAACAGCTGTGCCTGGTGTGGCAGCTAGGGCCTGGGGCCAGAGTCATGATAAAGAGAGGAAAAACCTGGACTGTAAATCCACAGCTTTATGTCCAAAGCCCCTCCTTGCGACCTACCTGGAGAAGTTGGCAGCCTTTGCCTCTGTCTCCTGTTGTTTCTGTTTTGCAGACTACGACAGGGAGAAGTCCACAAGGGATGGATGTGGCTCATGCTGGCCCCAGGGAAACACAGCAGCTTCTCATCCTTCTCTTTGCAACTGAGAGTGGAGTGAGAACATCATCCCCTCAGGCAGCTTTGCTCCAAATACATCTTATTAGATGTGGGCAAAGCAGGGCGAATTTTCATGCCATGTTTAAGATTTACCTAATTTTTCATGCAGGAGGGTGAGCTAAGGGAGTTCCTCTGAGGCTGTGGCTATAAAGCTCTCCTGTCCTGGTGGTTCCCTCCAGGGGTACCTCTTGCTGGAGAAGTTTCTGGGCCCAAACTCAACCTCCTGCTGCTGCTTTTAGAATATAGCAGTCTTCCGGTCTATCAACTCCCCAGGCATGCTGGGAAATGGGAAAGAAAATGAAGATGACCATACCTCCAACAGTTTCCCACACACAGGACTAGGCATGCTGGTTTATTGGGAGTGACAAGGACAAATGGGCTCTGGGAAAACAAACTGCTTAGGTAGCCATAGACAGACACTTTCATTATCAGGTGACTCCCAAGGAGTTTAAAACAGCTTACAACCACATAGAAAAGGTGTGAAAACCACCAGAAAAAGGCAAAGCCAAGGGGAATGAAGGAATCAAACCAATATAGTGACAACCCATCTTCCTGGTATTTGAAGCAAAAATCATGGAGTCCACAGTGAAGACTGATGATGTTTGTCAAGCCCTGTGAAATCTCTGTGTTGTCTGTCATACAACAAACCTGTGCCAATTGTACATGACATAAGATTGACATGCAACTGTTACTTAACTCTTCATAATACACTTACAGGGGGTTGGGGAGATTACCTGAATCTCACAGAGAAGGACATAGACACTTCAATGGTAATATGGTGTGCCCAAAGTTATTGAGCTACTCTAGGACCATGGATGTCAGAACTGCATATGTTTCTTGGGCCAATGTCTTTGTGCAAGGAACACCTGTTCCTACCCTGTGAAGCTCCACCCCCTGACTTCATATTCCTGCCACTAGCCTGGAAAAAGGTCTTTACCTACTCTAGGACAGACTTCTACCCTAGCCCTTCCTGCCGTCTAGAATCTAAATATCCCCATATATCTCTTCTCCAGCCAAGCCCAGCTGCAGACCTCAACAAAGGGATCTCTCAGGAAAGACTTACTGAGCACCCCTTCCTGGCACTGTTCTGTCATGTGACCTGAAACAAGCAGCTGAGGACACAAACCAAAGAGAGGCCACACCAGAAGAGCAAGAAAAGCAGGAGAAACAGGTTTTCAGTTCAGAGAGCTGCTTCCAGGTTGATTTTTCTTTTCCCAACCCCTCTCCCAGAAGCTGAGGGATTGTTTCACAGGTCTGTTTGAAGGCACTTGGGTGACTGACATGGAATGAACGAAAGTGGGAATCCTGCTTTGCTTCAGGGGAATTTGGACATTTCTCTTATTGGTGGTGAGAATGCCATTGTTTCACTGGCTGGAAGCATTTCCCCCAGATTAGCTGTACAGATTTCAACACCAAACACACTATCCACAGGGATGGGAGCCACAGAGGCACTTCTGAAAATCAGTCAGCATTTGGGAGATGGAAAGAACTTTGATTAAACAAAGAAAAGGACCATTGGGCTGTTTCCTGAGCCTGCAGGACCATTGTCATCCTAAAAGGACATTCTACATTGTCTCTGCCTTTGCCTCCAGACATGGCTTTCCCTAGGAAGCTGCGCTGACCGTGAACTTGAAGAGATCTACAACTATGACTAACTGTTTTCAGTTCTCATTGATTGTCTTTGTCTTTGACCAGGCAAATATTCCTCCAATGAGAAACAACATTGCATCCAAAAAGCTATAGTAAGAAATGTTCTCTAAGAGAAGTTCAGTTTAGGTGCTAGAACTCCCAAACTCTTAGAAGAAGTTGCTTTTGAAATTGAAGCAAAGCTTTGGCTTCAGTCATGAAGCAGCAGGGACTCCAGGTAGTAGCCAATGGTTAATGGCCAGTAGTAACAAAAAAGTGATGTGTGTGTATGTGTGTGTGCCCCCCCCACTCCCCGCAGAATCACAAACAATGTATTTTACTAAGAATACTGTTCTTCCACATAGGTGGGAAATTCTGTGAAACAATGATCCAACACATGCCCGAAGAGAAAAATAAGGTTGCTCATGGTGTCTTTGATTTCTACTATCTGGAACTCAGCTAGAATACTTCACAATTACTGGAGAATTATTATTCATGAGCCAGGGGTAGATATGCAAGAAATGTGTGCTGTAATGCATACTTGACATTCCATGTAAATATTTGGGATTTCTGTTAATGTCACCTGTCCCTAAAACTTTTATTCTAGGAACCAGATCTTCAGGCCATCCCTGGGTGGCCAGTCATGGTTGGGAGGGTGATGCTTCTGTCTGCCCTCTCCCAGGCAGACTATAGATCTATACATCCAGGACCCACCCAACCCCACAGAGTCCGGATCTACATCTTCCTCTGAGAAACCCTTGTGCTAATAATGAGGACCCTGCTTGCAAGGTGAACTGGAGAGAGAACAAGAAGTGGAAGCTGGTGCTCAGCCATCCCTAGAGCAGCCACTCTGGTCTTTACTCTCCAGAGCACACTCTCCAGTGGCAGATCTCTGGGAGAAAGAATTTACAGTTGAGGCAATGCGGTGAGTAGAGACATCTTGACTGGAATGGTTCTGTAAGTATTTAAGTTTAAACTCCAGCTACTGATCCCAGCTCAGCTCCCTGCTACCTGTTCAGGCTTTTGGCTTCCTTTCCTTTTCTTTTTTGGTTAAGTTTTAATATGTGTAGGTAAAGTAGTGGATGACATTGTGACATTTCCATACATATGTGTCATTATGCTTAGTTCTTATGCTTCCTCTCCTCTAGGACCCTCCCCTGTGTCCCTGTGCCCCCTTCCTTCTCCCAATTAATTTTTTCTTCTGATTTCTTATCACATATATCTCATTCCTTCCTGATTCCATCTCCCTTAAGATCTTTCACCTCTCTCCTTAAATCCTCTTCTAGCTGCACTCAAACCCACACTGCAAAACACACACACACACACACATACACATACATATATACACACACATACACACACATACATACACACATACACACACACGCATACACACACACACATACGCATACACATACACATACACACACACACACATACATACACACACGCGCACACATACACACACACATACATACACACACGCACACACACACACACACACACAATACACACACACGCACAACACACACACACATACACACACGCGCACACACATACACACACATACATACACATACAACACACACACACACACACACACACACACACACACACACACAACATACACACACACATACACACAAACACATACACACTGACATAAAGAAGTTGGGAGAGGGGTGTGTTGGGGGGATTTTGGAGGAACTGGAGGGGAAATTTGAGAGTAGATATGATAGTATTTCACTGTACAGATGTATAAAATTCTCAATGAATGTGCTGGGTTTTTTTTTTTAACACAAGCACTATTATGTGGCAGGAAAGCACCTCAGTTACTGACTTGTGTCAACACTCTGGTATGGGACACATTTGTCACCTTGTAAGTGTCTTTTTTCCCAGTTGTGTTTGATTGTGTTTCCAGAATGGGTCATTCCTTAAAACACCAATCATTTTCTCTGCAGACTTCCTGGTCCTTTGAGCATTCTCCTTTACAAACTCAATGTGCAAAGTGACCCCATAGCCTCTGAAACACAATCACTGGATATTAGGTATCGTCTCATTTAGTCTTTCCTCTTACAGAAAGAAGGCTCAGCGCCTGCCGTCCTTCCTCCCAAATCTTCCCTTAAGAATGATTTAAAAATTAAATACAGAGAAAGGAAAAATGCTGAAACATTTTAAAGTTTTTCCATTGCAAATTATCATTAGTAACAGGCCGCCTGGGCAGCGCTCCAGCTGGCCAGTGGCTGCCTTTGACAGTGTGGAATTGCTAAGCCACATCACTGGGCAGGCATGCGAACAGTGCTGGGCTGCTTCTCTGAGAGTCTAACCAACGTATGGCTTCAGTAGGACCTGTATCCAGTTTGTTGTTTGCGAAGTTTCATGTCAATGCTTTCAGCAGGGTTCTTGAAAGATCTAACTAAAAATGACCCAAGTTCGGTTTTTGCTATATCAGTCATCATGTATCACACATCACTAGCCCCAGAATGCAACAAGGAACTCCTGGGTGCCCCTTGAGCAAAGGAACAGCTAAGTGGTCACGCATGCATATCCCTTCGGAAGTATTCTCAATGGGACTCCGCAAGGGATTGGATAGGGGTAGTCCCTGTGTTTCTTCTGAGGCTACTTTCAGACACCTGGAAGCTTCCCACTAGCAGGTGCCTGTCATTTCTCCACATTTTGCAATGGTTTCTGGGCCAATCTCACTGAGCACCTAGTACAAAATGTCACACCTGTCAGCTTAGCCTCTACCAGCAGGCAACAAGTGCACAGAGTCCAGGAATTTGTATCAATATTAGTGCTGTCCACTAATAATAGCTGTTCTATGACCATGGAAATACATACAAGTGATTTAATACATGGCTTACATTTGAGACAGGCATTATCATCTTTATTCCAAAAGAGCGAACCTTAGGGGAATTGAATATCTTGTCCAAGCTCCTTGCTATGGTTCGACTGTGAAATGCCCATTGCAGGCTCATGTGTTTGAACACTTGGCCCTCAGCTGGTGGTGCTATCTTGGAAATTTGTGGCCCTTTAGGAGGTGGAGCCTTGCTGAAGGAAGTGTGCCATGTGGGATTGGATGGGAGTGAGTCTTGGGGTTTGTGGCAGTTGAGCAAACACCTCCTCTTAGTGTGGTAGTTGACACTCCTTTTAGTTCCTGGCATTTGAATGCTTGGTGTCCAGCTGGTCTTGTCTGGGAAGACTTAGGAGGTGTGGAGTTGCTGGAGGAAGTATGTCACTGGGGCCAGCTTTGAGAGTCCAAAGACTCGTGTCATTTCTAGTTTGCTCTCTTTTCTAGTCTGCTTCCTGGAGTGGTTTGATGTGTGAGCCCCCCAGCTCTCAGCCTCTAGTTTCAGTCACTGTGTCTGCTGCCTGCTGCCTCCTTCCCTTCACCATCATGGACTAATACTCTGGATCTGTAAGCCCTAAGTAAATCCTTCCTTCTACAAGTAGGGCCTTGGTTATAGCGCTTCATCATAGGAACAGAAAAAAAAGCTAATATGGGGTTTTATAACAGGCCCACTTCCTATTGACTCTCTGCCTCCTGCCGTCCGCACACACCCCTGCCATCGCGGAGCCATTTGCAGCTATATCTTCTCTGTGACTGACTGTACCCCTCTAAAACTGTAAGACAAAATAAACCCTTCCTCCTTAAAGTGGTTTCTTGTCCAGCATTTGGTTGCAGCAACAGGAAATGTAACGAATATAGTCCATAGCAAATAACTAGGACCTATGCTTAAATTCAGAACTCCAAACCAAAGTCCCAGCCACTTGAACAGGAGCACCAGATGCTCACAGGGGACTGACTTTATTGGCATCTAAGCCAGGGGATGTGGACAAAGCCCTACTAGTACAGAGCCAGCAGCCAATGCTGAGCATGCTTCAGACCCAGACCTGCAGGAAAGCTGAAATTCCACCACTCCCTTTAAAGAAGGAGTCCCTTGTCTATGGGTCTTTCTGTTTTATTGGATAATGTTTGTAAACATACCCATCAGAGGAAAAATATCACTTATCATTTTACATTTCTAATCCTGGAAGCATCTGATCTCCAGGCTGAAGGGAAACAGGGCAGGTCTTAGGACCTTCCTTGTAGCTGAGTGGCCAGAGAAAGAAACTGTCCCTCAACAGAGACCTAGACCTTTCAAGACTCTACCATCCTCATAGGAAGAAAGGCTTACCTCAAGTACTTTATTTTTATTTTCAAACATTTTCCTGACTTTTGTTTACTGTAAAGTTCCTACTGTCTGCTGCTGATGGAAACAATATCTCCTACCTACAATTTATTATAGAATATCCCACTAATTAATCCCACCATAGCATTGTTTCTCAAATGACAAACCCCAATGGGTTAGCTCATCAGGAATTCAATTCAGTACATCAAAATCAGCTTTCAAAAAGTAAACAGGATGTAATATAGAACAATCTAGAACACATATGGCTATGTGATTTATGTCATGGGTTCTCAAGCAGGGGTGGCTCTCCTTCAAAGTAACAGTTGACAGTGCTGTTGGTATTGTTAGATGTCATAGCTGGAGTCAGGAGAGAAGCTTAGGCCAAGGATGTGACTGACCTTCTCGCTGTGCACAAAACAGGTAAGTCTTGCCTCAAAGAATCAGCCAGCCAAGAGCAACCCAGGCAGAGAAACCATGCTCTATGGCAACAGTTCTCAACCTGTGGGTCATGACCCCTTTGGGGGTCAAATGACCCTTTCACAGGGGTCACTAATCATCTGCATATCAAATATTTATATTATGATTCATGACAGTAGCAAAATTGCAGTTATGAAGTAACAAAAGTAATTTTATGGTTGGGGTCACCACAACATGAGGAACTACATTAAGGAGTTGTAGCATTAGGAAGGTTGAGAACCACTGCTCAATGGTGAGGTTGTTTGCTTCATAAAACTTTTATTCTGGGGTATGTGTACATGCATTTTTTAAAAAATAACAAAAATTTAAATAGATTTTTATTATGTGTGTAACTCTGAAAATTTTTCACAAATTCTGTTTTAAAATATACACAGACACCTATTTTTTTTTTAGAACAAAGTTTCCATACACATCCCACATGAAGACAGTATCTAAGAAGGGGTGGGTATGAGAACCCAGTACGATGTTTTGGCTACATCCCTGCTGAGGCCGGGTGGGTCACCCATGTCCTGTGGAGTTTGGGTTCTACAGCTCGGCAGAGTTCTCAGGGAATGAAATGAGCCAGGGCTCATCTTTGGTTGGTGCTCAGCTCTTTCCAGAAAAGCAAGGGAAATACTAGCTATGTTCAAGGATTGCTCTTACCACTGCATCTCCAGTCCCTCACACTCAAGAGTCAATGCTAGAAGGAAAGGCCCAGGACTCTAGAATCAGATCATTCTGGACTTGATCCTTCTGCTGACCACTGTCTTCAGGACAGTGGCTGGATAAATCCATCTGTCTGAAGTCCATTCATCAGTAAAAAGTAAAAAGCAAGAATCCCTAACCTAGCTGGGCGTGTTGGTGCACACCTTCCATCCCAGTACTCAGTGGATCCCTATGAATTTGAGGGCAGCCTGGTCTACATAGCAAGTTCCAGGCAAGCCAGTGCTATACAGTGAAACTTTTTTTTTTCTAAGTCTAATCATACAGGAGGAGGAGAGGTTATTAAGTAAGTCACATGACATAGCAATATATTCACATCATCTCATAAATCCCTATGGATTAAAAAAAAAAACAACTTTGTATGTGGACTTGGAGGAATTGAGCTGTGACTTATTTGGAAGCCTCCTCCCTCAGGACTAGCTCTCATAGTATCTGAAGTATCTGAAGACAGATCTGAAGTATCTGAAGACAGTATCTGAAGTATCTGAAGACAGCTTTGCAAGCTGTCTAGGAAGAAACTAAGCCAATATTCCTATTCAGTTGTAAAGCATATGAACCACAATGTCTGCCTAGCAAGATATCTCCAGAGATTCGATAGTGGCACTTATATCTTGAGGGTAACCAACTGCTATCCAACAGGAATTAGGACCCTTAATCAGAAAGGAAACCATAACTAGTACTATAAGCCTAGCCAACTACCCTGGCTGATGAGGTCATGGAATCTAATGGAAAACCTACTGCTGCTATTTTCCTAAACCAGTATAATTCCCAACTGCATTCTATGTGCATCCTCATACCCACAGATAGGTGTAGCTATCACCCTTCAACAAAGAATCTTCCTTCAACAGAAGATGGACACTATTACAGCAATCCACAACAGGTCAAAATAACTGACCATGAGGTGCCTGGCCCAGTCAACACATCTACAACATGAGTCCGGCCCCTAAGGCTCAGGGAATGTCACTGAAGAGGAAACAGATGAGTGTAAGATGCTCTGGATCAGGATGTCTACTGTGAGATAGCATCGTTGATGACAGGGAGCTACACCCATGACATCCCAATAGTATGGCTGCTTAAACATGACCTGCACAATGACAACACTCGTTGACAAGCACGTGTGATGGAGGAAATCTCACAGGGTCCCATCCCTAGATGAAGGTCTACAGATGATCAGTTGGTACTGAGAGAGGAGGAATCAGTCTTCTCCAGGCACGAGAACCCTGATAGGTTATCCAATCCCAAGTAGTTGGCCTTAAACATTATATTAAACATATAAATATACATATGTAAAACACTAAATGGACTCAGCAGGCTTTACATATATGTATATATATAAGCATATTATGTATATGTACATATATGTGTGTACAAATGCATATATATATATATATCAACTAATGAAGAAGAATACATGTTTTGGGAGGGAATGGGGGGCATGGGAGAAGTTGGAGAGGGAGAGGGAGGGGTAGAAATGTCCTCAATATCATACAAATGTAGGAAATTCTCAAAAGAAAATTAAATTTTGTTCATGGAGTAACCCTCCAGCCCATGCTTGGTGAACCATCTCCCTCAGCAATAGCTGACCTGGAGATTTCAGTGTCTGTGGGCATGTACAGGAAGCTGAATGGGTCTATTCCAGTTTCCTCATCTTCTCTTCAGCTCACTCGTCCTGCGTGTGTAGTCTTTGAACTTCCCCCAGCACGTACAGCATGAAGAATAAACCCCTTTGTGCGGCCTCCAGGGCTCCCTGCCCAGCCTCACAGCCTTGGCCTTCTTTTACTCTTGCAACCACTTTCCTTCATATTCTTCCCTGCATTTCTTTCATCATATATGGTTTGCGTGAAGCCAATTCTGTGTGAGTAGAAGGCACTCTGAGCATATTCCCTCTGTGTGCCAACACCTTCTCCTTCCACCCCATCCCATCCATCCCTCTCTGTTCCCCAGAAAGTTTCACTTTGACTTTCATGTCATTGGTACATGTATGATTTTATATATCTATAAAGTCTAGGACCCACAGATGAGAGAAAACATGAAACTTCCTTAACATGATGGTCTCCGGTTGCACACAGCTCCCTGCAAACAGGACTTCACTCTTCTTTATGGCCGAGAAAACATTCCATGGTGAATATATAACACATTTTCTTTATTCATTTCTCTCCTGTTGGGCACCTGAAGGAAATCCTCCCTCTGCCTGGAATGGCTTTCCCCTTTCCCTGTACAGTGAGTGGCCCCTTGTCACACTTTATCAGTTTCTTTCCCAGAACATGTTCTTCACATTTCTCTGAAAAGCAAAAATTTCTGGCTTGTGTGAGCACATCACTATCTTCCTGATCTCTCCTAAAAATGCCAGGCTTCACTGTGACTTTCAGCCCATTCTATGCTACTGGAGCTGTTACTTCCCTTCAAGAAGGCAGGAACTGAGACTATGACTTCCAAGAGTACAGGGACCAGGTTGTTTAACTCACACTCTGACCCAGGGTCCAGCCATCTGTACTTGCAGTCACTTGCTCGATGTCTGTGTGCCTACCTACTTCAGAGCTTCATAAAGACCTGACAAGATCAGTTTATATACATATTCAGGAAAAATAAATATATTCATGTACAGTGAGTTTCTACCTGGGTGTGGTGGTAACGCTTTTAACCCCAGCACTCAGAAGGGAGAGGTAGGCGGTTCTCTATGAGCCAGTCAGATCTACACAGTCTCAAAATGAAAACTAAAACATTTTTAGGGATCAGAAAGAATGTCTCAAGACACTGAGCATAATGCCCAGTTCATGATAGATACCAGGAATGTCTGAATTAATACAACATAGAAATGCTGAGCCCTACATAAACCTGTTTCAGTCCTAGCTGGATATCCTCTGCCTTGTCCAGATATGGCCCTTTAAGGACTCTTGACTTAGCAATTAACTGAGGCTTGCTGGAGGCCTTGAATCTCTAACAGAGCAGTGTGGCTTGGCTGATGCACAGTTGACTGAGAATTTCTCCTCCACAAACAGCACACATCCCAAGATGAACCTGGGGCCTGACAGTATGACTGATGGCCTGGGCATCTCAGTCATTGCAACTCACACTTCCAAGTCACCTGCCAGAGACTGCACAGGCCTCCTGCTTCGATATAACCATCACTGTGGGAAAGTAAAGAGTTACTAAGCACAGGAGATGCAAGTCAGAGGGAGACATCTGAGGACACCCTTGTTTCGCCCATATTTATCCTGCTAGACCGAACACCAGCAATTTGTGAGCACTGCCTCTGTTTTGCCTTTTTTGAATTTGATTGGTAGAGACGTCTTTCTATTAAAAAAATTGCTATTGCCCTATGTTTTTTTTTTTTTGGTAGTTTGTTGCAGAAGTTTATTTTTAGTTATTTATAAAATAATTGTTTTATGCACTGTTGGGTGAGGGGTTATCCTAGGTCTTGGCACTTTGTATCGTCTGCAGGCGTTGGATTTCTGTAGGGGATGCTTGATTGCTTACGATCTGCACCTGAGGAGCTCTGAATCAAAAAAACAAAAAGCAAACAATAACAACAACAAAGAAACCACACCTGAGCTCAGATGCTCAGTGTTCCACTGACAATTGAGTATGAGGCTGGCCATAACGGTGGTCCCTCTGTTGAGGTGTAACAAGGCTTCCACATATGAAAATGCCTCCGTCTCTTCCTTGCTGAGCCCACACAGTACTGCACAACTACAGATTTGGGGATTGCCTATTTGCTTGTTTGTCTTGTTCTGCATTACAACATAGCTTGAAACTCACTGACTATGTATCCCAAGCTGGCTTCGAATTCATGGCGTTTCTCTTGCTTCAGCCTCCCCAGTGCTGGGATCACAGGCCCAAGACACCATGACCACATAAAATTCTTTTAAAAATTGTTTTAAGTGGCACATGATTTTTTATCTACTTATGAGAAGTGTTGTAATAATCTGAACATTGTTATGACCGAATACATAAGTAGCATTTCCGTGTACTCTGGCATCATTTTTACACACTGGGAAGCTTCAGTCTTCTTTCAAAAGACTGTAGGCACATTCCTGTGCTAGAGAACCTTCCAGAACACATTCCTCCTGTGTCCAGCTGTCCAGCCTCCCTCCAGCCCCTTCATCTTCTCCATCTCTAAGGAGACTGTTCCACTCTTCTGTGAGATCCTGGGGTATTGCTTATCAGTGCAGCTCTTGGGATTCTTGTTCAGGCTGGTCAAGTCTTCAAATGGAGAACAGATTCCTAGTTGAAATTAATTTGGGGATTCAAGGCCCCTTGGAGTCCTGTGATGGAGCTTTCTGCCTGCTTTGCTTGCCCCAGCCTCTCCTACACTAGCCACAGAAGCCTTTCCCCCTTAAGGTCTCTGCATGAAGAATGCACTTTGAAGAACAAGGTCACAGAGCACCATAACAGAGACCTCTGAATGTTCTCAGACCAGAGATCCTATACTATTTGAGCTTCTTTGGGTTCTGTGTGTTCTCTACTTTGTATTGTTGTTTCATTTATGGACAAAACAAACAAAGAAACAACAACAAAAAAAAACCCTCTCTCCATTCAATGTGCTCATCTGCTTGCCATGCTGGCCTGAACCCAGTAAGTTCCTACTACCATCTTTGAATCCTACTACCTCGATCTTTTTTTTCCCCTTTCCTTTTTGGAAGTCCATGGTGATTAATATTTCGCTGAGAATTTCTCCTTGTCAATCCCAGGGCAAGAGCTGAATAATAAACATTACTGTAACATGCCTAATAATGTTTTGGTCACTTGCTTTGCATATAGCAGGGGTGTATCACCAAACCCTGGAGTGAGCACCCTAGATAGTGACTGAATTTGCTATTTTTCTTAAAACTGTGACCAAATACCTTACAGAAAGGACTCAATAAAAGAGAGATGTATTTTGGCTCATAGGCCTAGGGCATCTTCTCTCAACCTGTGGGTTGCAACCCCTTTGGGGGTCAAATGACCCTTTCACAGGGGTTGCCTAAGACCATCTGCATGTCAGGTATTTACATTATGATTTATAACATTAGAAAAAGTGCAGTTATGAAGTAGCAACAAAAATAATTTTATAGTTGGGGGGTCACCACACCATGAGGAACTGTATTAAAGGGTCTCATGCAACATTAGGAACATTGAGAACCACTGAAGGTTGGTAGTCTGTGGGATATAGTCCATCATGGCAGGGCAAGAATGACAGAATGTGGTGTGAACATAAGGTAGCTGTTTTGTTGGGTAGTGTTGACTGGATGTAGAAAGTCCAGGGAGGAAGTAGTGCTATGCCCTCAGCCATACACTTCCTCTATCAAGGCTCCACCTTCTAAGGGTTCTACAACTTCCTAAAACATCACCGTTTGTTGAAAACCTGGTGTTCAAACACATGAGCCTGTGGGAAACCATATCCCATTTGAATTGTAACAATGGAAGTAAATACAGGCTGTCTCATCATAGATGGGTGCTCAGTCCTTCTGAGAGGTGACAGACTACGGACCATAGCTGGCTTTAATGGCTTTCTAATGGGAAAAATACATTGGACGGGGTGAGTCACCAGGATTGTTCTTGGCTACTAGTTCTTTTCACAGAATAACATGTACTCAAAGGCTATAGAATCAAAACCAAACAGGTTTATCCTGTTTCCCTCACAACACTATTTGTATGTTATCAAATAGGTTAACATATATATTTAAATCTCAGTGTCTTGAACCCACATGTGGCACAATCACATCCTACACTGTGCTAATAGGTGGAACCATGGAGAACAGGAGAGAAAGGTGGCAAGAAGGGCTGTGGTTTCTGTATTTGCTTCCTGAGGCAATAGGATGACCCTTCTATCCACAATGCAGAGCCAAATGAGCTCTGGTCTACCCTGTCAACTTCTGAGACATATGCATTTAAAAAGCATAGTAAAAAAGCAAGACAAATGTGCAGGTATGGATCCGGAGGAGTAAAGGGTGAGGATGACAAATCAAGCCAGCGAGACTGCACAGCAACATGAAGGTAGATTCCTGAGAAGAGAAAACATCTGATGCTCCAGAGCATGGGTGGAAACAACTTGGGCAGAGATAGCATCTGGAGAAAAGACACAGAGCTGAGGAGATGGGAGGTGCTGCATGAGCTTGGACCAGAGTAGAGTGAATGGAATAGGCAGGGCTGGGGCTACACACCAACTATATATGGACCTTGCTTCTCAGCCTAGAATGTGGTTTGTTTCTCCCGTGCATATGAGGGATGCCTCTGTATGGACACAGGGCTAATGTCCACCCTGCAGATACCCCCATCTCCCATCAGGTTCTCTCTGTCTATGTTCTTTCACATCTATGATATTCCCCCTCACCCTGCATGAAAGCTATAGAACACAGCTTATCCTGTCAGAAACCCTAGCCAGTGCATCCATGATTCATCTCCCTTTTTAGCACATGATCACCTGGAGTTTGCCTGGACCCTCCTGTGGCATTCTGACCATTTCATAGCATTGTTACTCCAGTGTGTGAAACACTGATTGTGTACATGCCTGGCGTGCTCAACCTCTAAACCTATTTGGTGGAAATAAATCTGATTGCAGCTGAAAGCAGTTATATTGAAATACTTTGGATTTCCCTAGCAATGGCCTCTCTGACAGCACATCCTTCTGTTGAATTCTGTATTTCCAAAGTGCATTATGAATACCCTTGGTTCTAGCATTCTGATAGACACATTCTGAGCTCCCACTCCACACATGTATATATTTAAGCCTAGTTATAATTGAAGAGGGGTGCTGTTTGTAAGGCAGAAGCAAAAGGAAAAGCCAGCCAATGTGCTGTATTTGCTGACTGATGCTAACAGAAAGGGATAAGCCCTTTCATACAGACAATATCCTGGGTAGAGCAGTTCATTTCTCACTCTGAATGGTACTAGGAAGATACAGATTCTCAACAGATCTCTCATCCTAATAGTTTTCCTAGGATGTATGTGTGTGGGTGTGTGTGGGTGGGTGTGTGTTCTCAATTACAAAACATTATATAGATCGGAACCATCCAGAGAGCCCATTGGCCAGGCCACTCCTCAGAAACTCCCCTTGAGATGAACTTACTCACCCACTAAACTTTCACTTCCTTGTCTTCTCACAAATGCCTCAGGACTACACCCAGAGCAATAAGCCCAGACTCTCAGAGACACACAGCATCTCTCTGACTGGGGGAGGGAGCCTGGAGAATGAGGTATTGACAGCACCCTTCTGGGGTCCTTCTAGATTGTAATAAATGCTCCTGCCATTTGTTTACTGTCAGTAGACAGTGAAGAACATTCAGATAAATGAAGTCGGCGCCTGCAAGATTTATGATGCCCTTCTGTGTTTAGTAATGTTTAATCAGGAAGTTAGCATATTATGGTGTAAAATCCTTTACATGCATGTACAAACTGAGAGCTGCCATTAGCATTGGGGCAGGCTCAGGGGTCAAGAAGCACCCCAGACTCTAAAGCTCCAAAGCTTATAGCAGAAGAAGCCACACATGGCTGCAAACAGCATTAGCAAAGACTGGAGGTCCCCCCACACCCCTTTTTTGCTTCTTTCTATTTACTTTTTCTCCTCTCTTTAAGTTTCTCATTTGGGGTAGGCAACGTGATAAGCAATAACACAACACTCGAACTGTGGTCCTATCTGGGACCCACCAGAGTGTGAGGGATTATAGGAAGGTAAAATAGGGTCAGCAGAGGTGGTGGAGGTTTGTGTGTTTGGACAAGGCCGGGAGCCTGTGGGGGAAGCAGCATGAGCTATCCCACCTGGAGGAGGAGACAGGGCTCCAGCCCCAGTGCCATAAGCCTGGCTCCACGGAGTCTAGCCAACATCTGGAATGGATATCAGGAGACACAGGAGGCCTTGCTGGCTCGCCTAGCTACCTTTGTACTTTTCGTTGCAAATTGAAAAGCAAAACAGACATCAAGGATATATTTATATAACTGTCTTCAAGTTGCATTTTCTACTCCCATCTGCTGCACATGATAAGTTTCAAGTATTTTCTAATAAAGGGGGGGGGGCATGGGTGGATTAGAAGGAAGACTTGGTGTGTGTACAAGTGCCTGAAAGTCTGCTCCTTATTTGGTGTGGAGACTGATCTTGCTTAAGCTTCATTTAAAGATGTTAAAATACCCACCGTCCTAGAGCTGCTGTTTAAAGATGTTCTGATAATTTGCATGTCATGTTTATTTAAAAATTTGTGTTGGATCACATGAAAGAAAGGACGAAATATCCTCTTAGACCTTTCAACCCCTTTCTTTGGTGGAGAAGGACCGTGGGGGAGAAGGAAGCACATATTTTTGTTGTTAAGTCTTTGGAGAGAGAAGAGATGTGGAGGCGTGAGATGGCAGAATGAGATATTTGGAGAAAGAAATACAACACACAAGATAGAAACACATCAGGACAAACCAAGATAATTTAGGTTTGTCTACATTTAGGTAAGTATGCGAATCCAGATGTGACCACGCTGATTAATCCGGACAAAGCTGGAATCGCTGTCAGCCGAGTTCACTGCAAAACTGAACACTTGAGTTACCAGCCAGGGCAGAAACTAGCTTTTTCTTCTTTCATTTTTCAACTCATAAGAAAAGAAAAGGAAGAACCCGGATAGAGGGAATCTGTGATTTTTCCTTGTACCACAGAGCCATGCACCCACATGCAAAGAGAATCACAAAACAACTAGGCTGGGAAGATGGCTTAGTTAATTAAGTATTGGTGGCCATGACCATTAGAGTGTGAAGACCAGAGCTCAATCCCCAGCAATGACATAACAGACAGGCATGGGAGTGCCTGTAATAACCATACTGGGGGAGGGAGGGCAGACACAAGAGGCTCCTCTGGGGCTTGGTGGCCCGCTAGCCTGGCAGCACAGCTGAGTCACTCAATTCTATCCTTAGTGAGAGACCCTGTTTAAAATATAATGTGGAAAGCAACTGAGGAAGACATATGATGCCATGGACCTCTGGACACATATGTGCACATATGTGCACCCCTCACTCTTGAAAATGTATGTATCTGTGTATATATGCACCAGAGAGAGAGGGAGAGAGAGAGAGAGAGAGAGAGGGAGGGAGAGAGCGAGCTATCCAGGTAATTGAGGATTTATCAAAACAAATAAAACAGTAAGCCTAAAGGTCTGGATATATGGGGTTGAAGTGTTCCCTGCCTCAGTGGTAGTCTATTTGCTCTGAGCACAGTCTATCTGGAGTCTGCCAGAGGAGAAGCAGAGTGTCCAGGACAGGTATCAGTTGCTTCCAAGATGTTTCCTTCTGTCTTTTTATTTTTATTTTTATTTTTTGGCATACAAATGAAGATGAGCTCTGCTGATCCAGAAATGCCATGGTCCCTATTAACATTCTAGACACAGAATGGTCCAGGAACATGCAGTAGAGTTCTCAGAACACAGCTGGCCACAGCCCCAGACAGAGGTGGAAAGATCAAGGCCTTGAAACAAGCTAGACAGAGGTCAGCTCTGGTCTCTACCACTTACTGCTCTGAGAACTACATAAGATTTTTTATTTTTGATGACCTCATCTGGAAAACGAACCCAATAATAAGCATGCCATGGGGTTAACATGTGTATAATGTCAGGTATGCTCTTCTAGGTAAACTTAATATATGATATATAATTTCACTACTCTCCATCCCCTAGTCAAGTGAGTTACATACGCACCTCCTATGAGTCCCGCCCACTCCAGGTGGACATCCTAACATTCCCCTAGCAACTGTCCCCTTCGGAGGACTTTTCATCAAAACTCAAAAATACAAGTCGCTCCAAGCGACTGTTATACTGTTAACTGTTATAGTCTTACTTGGGCCAGTTCTGTTATCTGGAGGAAACAGTTACAGAATCTTTCCCATGCCTGTTATACAGTCCATGCTTCAGGAGCCTTTCTCCTTTGACTGAGGTGCATTTCCCTTCTAGGAATAGTGTGGGGACCTGGACATCTGTATTCCTGCACCAAATGTCCCCCTTCTGCTACATCTCTCCCCATTTGTCTTCTTGTGTCACAGGTATCACTGGGGCAGTTAGGACCTGCTGGAGGATTGAAGGTGGCACCTGAAGTGAAGGCAGATGTCTACAGGAGAAATGTGTAGCCTACCAACTGAAGAGGCCAAGCTACACATTGGCACAGTGTGTCTAAATGTGGGAACTGTTATTTTGGGTCACACAGAATATTTTACAGAAATAATGTGCTTTAACTGGAAACATGAACCACATTCCTTTGAGATAGAGTATGGAATTCTGCTTCTCAGCCTTTCATTACAATGAGGAAAGGGGGACTGAGAATCAGAAAGAGAGAAGACTTTCTGTCCAGAGTTTCTCTTCTCTGGCTTGCAAACCTCAGAGCCCAAAGAAGCCTGTGACTTCACAGAGTTCACTGTAGTTCTGAGTCATCTGAGACTGAGTGCTCTGCATCTGCCTTCCACCCTCAGGAGCCAGCACTGGCTGGAGACAGCTGGGACAGAGGGAGACCAACAGAACCTGACTCCAGCCTCCCCATGGAGACTAAACAGAGGCACTAGCAGGAGACAGCAAGTTGGCTGAGTCTCTTTTACTGAAGTAGAAGCCTGGGAGGGTGGCAAACAATAAGGAGAGGGTATGAGCTAGACATGATATTACATACTATAATACCAGCATTTGGGAGGCCAAGGCAGGAGGATTTCATGGTCAAGGCCTAGAGGGGTTGGGGACAAACCCTTCATCCCAGTACCTTTCACCAAGCCATCTGGTCACATAAAATGCCTTAGCTTCAGAAGTATGATGGACACCAGGTGGTGGTATCCTGGCTTTCTAAATGTAGAATTAAGAGAAGCATGAAAGTACTTGGGAAGGGACACACTCCTCGGTGACTCAAATATGTGAATACACACTGTGATTACAATTATCAGCATGTGAGCACAGCCAGGGGGAACGTAGCCTGTGAATTAGCACGTGGCCAAACAGCTTCACAAGTACTCACCTTCTCAGTTCAGAAGCCCAAATGCTGTTCACACCTCTGATGGTTTTCAATGATTCTATACATCCTTTGAAATGCTAATTTTGCTTCGTTGAGAACAAAATAGGTTCCTTTGGTTCAAGGGGCTGAAAGATGTTTTTGGCAATCTCAAAACTTAGAGCTATGTCTGTTTATTCATAAGAAGCACATATCCTGGTTTTGTAGCAGAGTCCTTGCCCTGGGCCCCACAGACTGAGCCAACGGTATGCTTGTGCGGCTCACGGTAAAGTTCTGGTGTACCCAGAACCTCCTCTGACTGTAAAATCATCAGAGAAAGAGCGAGTCTATCAGAATGTTGGGAGTGACGAGAAAGCCCCTCAGTGCAACCTCGCTGCGAAAGTGATTTGCAGTGGTGTGTCCTTCTGTGCCCTGAGGCCATCTCCTTGACCCTTTCCTGTCAATGGAGCCAAGTTCGTCTGTGCGCTCCTCAGATGCTCCTTCTAGGTTCAGGATGGGGTGCTGCTCAATTCCAGAACTGCCAACAGAGGCCAATTAAAATCTGTAACTATGTTCCTTGTGATTTTCCCTTTAAATGACATAAAATATTCATTTGCTCACATATTTCCTTATCTCCAGACTTAGGGTTTAGCATGTTTTCTGGTGTCCATTTTCCTAACATCTCAATGTTATAACTTTAAAAGGACAATAAACTCTTTTCATAAAGTTCAGCAAGAATGTTGCTGTTTGGTGAAGAACTTTGGTATTTCTTACTAATAAAAGTTTCAGTTTTGCCTAATAACTAAAAGAATGCAGGGGATAGTTTGGCCCCTTAATGGTGTCTGAAGAGGTTAATGTCAAGTCTAGAAAACTCTAATCCAAGAAGGAATAATTATAACTTCAGTCATTCTGAGAGTGTCACAAAAAATTGAGACACAGATGTCAATATTGCCCAAAGTCCCATAAAGCTAAAGGTCAAATCAGAAGGTGGGAAGTGAAAGGGCTTGTGTGGTCTATAGAGAAAGAGGCAACGTTGTGGTCCCGTCCATATGGAGGACATCAGGGGAGGAGGGCATCAGGGAGGAGGGCTTCAGGGAGGAGAGCACCATAGAGGAGGGCATCAGTGAGGAGGACACCAGGGAGGAGAACATCAGGGAGGAGGGCATCAGGGGAGGAGGGCACCAGAGGGGAGGGTATCAGGGAGGAGGACAGTAGGGAGGAGGACATCAGGGAGGAGGACATCAGGGAGGAGGGCAGCAGGGAGGAGGGCAGCAGGAGAGGAGGGCAGCAGTGAAGGCTACGCTTATAAAGGAAACACAGGATAATCCTTTAGTAAGCCACAGAGCATAGATTGTTCCAGCAGTGTTTGAATGTTGAGTCTAAGACTATGACCAAATTCTTCACTGCTTCCTCCTCAGCTGCTTCACCTGTGGATTAGGAACCAAAGTATTGCTGGGAGGAGTAAACACTTTGATGTATATTAAGTTCTTAGAACAGTGTCTTGCACAAAGATTGATTAATCCATCTGTAGATGAAATCAAAGGACTGGATGAAATTCTCAACACTCAGCAGTAGAAGCAAAAGCAGAGAGCAGCCAGAGTGGCTGTCAGGAGCTGGGGAGGGAAGTGGGGACCTACCGAATGGGTACAACCTTCTTCCTTGGGTGACAGAAGCACCCTGGAACTAGTCAGGGTTTGTTACATAACATTGTGAATGTGCTAAATGCCACTGGACTGCATACTTTGAAAATGGTTAACAGTTAATATTAAATTATGTGACCCCAACTTCTCTTGGAAAGGAAAGGAGGGAAGGAGGGAAGAAGAGAGAGAAGGAAGAAGGGAAGAATGAAAGGAAAGAAGGAAGATAGGAGGGAGGAACTGATAGCCATTGTTGAGTCTAAATGAACTTTGAAAAATACGACTTTGTGTGTGTAGATGTGTGTGTGCTTGTGTGTGCGTGTGCCCATGTGTGTGCAGGTGCCTGTGATATGGACTCATATGTACAGATATGCATACTAGTTCATGTGGAGGCCAGAGGTCAATCTCAGGAGTCCTTCCTCAGGCACCATCCACATTGTTTTCTTGAGGAAGCTAATTTGAAGTTATGTGAACCCTACCAGCCTTTCTGCTGCTGTGTTCCCTCAGATCATAAACATTCAGCTAGATAGGACATGATCCAAAACTCAGCTGTGACAAGGGAGGATATGGGGTACAGGACAGTGGCTGATTGAGATTCATGAAAAGCAATCAGAACAGAACTTTAGGGGCTCTTCCATCTAGGGAGGTCTTTGTCATGGTCCAAGTAAATAAACACGGAAGAGTCCTTTTCCAGGTCTGGCTCCAGGAAGCAGCAGAGGCCCAGACCCCAGACTACTCTAATCTTTTTCTTCAAGCATTCTGGGAGACTGCAGATGTGCATACATCTGGAAGCAAGAAGGGAGCGAGCCCTCAGGTCTAGGGAATGCGGCACAGATCCAACCAGTTGGCTCCTGCCAGCTTGCAAATGCACTTCACAGCTCCGAGCTACAACTGAGTTCTCCCAGCAGTCTAAAACAGCACACATCCTTCAGTTGATTTCCCAGCATCATTCACCTCCAGGGGCAGCAAGGACTGCTCCAGTGCTGCCGAGGAAGACCTCACTGTTCCAGTCAGCCTGGTCAAGTGTGCTCAGAAGGCAGATGATTCCAGAGCCCAGGCAATGGCTGAAGCACCCTGGCTTCCTTGGTCCACTGTGTCAAAAGTTTCTCTCTCTTTATTTTGGTGCTATTTTTCAAAATTAAATTTTGTGGTCACTACACTTGTTAATTCTATAAATATTTTGCAGAGACGTTATGTTTAGCACAGGAGAAAAAAAATTAAAAGCAGTCATCAATCACTTTAGGAGGGGCAGGAGCTACATGGGAAGTGATGCTTGTACTCTGAGAGACAAAGCCTGCCCCTCCCAGGCTCCTTCAACCAAGAGTCAGAAAACAGAAAGTCCATCTGAGTCTTGAGATTTACTGTGTGATAAGAATGGTATTTTTCCAAAGGGATTTCCTACAGAGGCAACCTCCAAAGCTTTATGAATTGAGAACGATGCATTTATAGTACTTTAATCATTTTCTCATTGCTGAATTATATTCACAATTTAAGTAGAATAAAAATAAAGAGTGTAAAAGAAAGTGTGTGTGTGTGTGTGTGTGTGTGTGTGTGTGTGTGTGTGTGGTGAGGAGATGGAGAGAAGGGAGAAAAAAGAAGAGAGAGAAAGGAAAGAAAAGTGGAGAACAATGTGTGACTTTGTTTCAGTCTCACATACAGGGGGTTCAATGAGCAAAGGCAGGGAAGATTTACCTTACTGTAAGTGTCATAGAGTTCACAGTGATGGGGCATTGAGAACTCAGCCAAGTGCTTCTAAGACACTTAGATTGTCTGTGTGCATCTGGGTGTGTTTATAAATGGATTTCACTCAGACTCACTATAAGATCCTTCCAATCATATCATCTTCCAACCCACCTTGCAACTATACAGGTTCTAGAACACATTCCTCCCAAAGCGGCAAGCAACTCGGATGGTGTAGAGTTGGAAAAAGAGGGCATCCCCATGTTTAAGATGAAGAGGAAGCCCAGGGAAAGCTCCATGTCCATCCACTGACACCGGCCAAGAAATGGTGTCTAATTACTCTTTATCGTAAGCTATCAAAGCAGATCATGGGACCATCTGCCTTAGAAAGGCTAAGTTTCATGCTCATCCCAATGCTTATAAAAAAGAAGCCAGGAGTCATCAGCCTTAGACAAGATAAGAACTGCAGAATTGAACTCTTAGGAACACACTTAGCTCCAAAACCATAATTTGGGGTGTCTTCCTAACAGAAAACTTCATATCCTCTAGTTTCATCTGAGATAAAATGCTAGAGGTAAACATTGTTCTCAGGTGATGGCATTTCTGCAGAAATGACTCACACCAGCATGGAGTGCACAGAGTTAGTATGCTGAGGAATGCTGGCAGATTCTTCAGGAACATTTCTTGAAGGCTGAGAAACATAAAAAGTACCTGGGTAGAGGCTGAGCTGCCTCCCTGACCACATGCCCATAGACCCTACGCTCAAAGAGAAAGTTCAGTCCTGTCAACCATAGACCTCATTGATACAAATCATAGGTCAGGAAGCCATATGGATTGCCCCATGGAGAAAGCTCTCACTTCAGAACAACAATTGTCTGCTGCAGGGACAGAGTAATGCCATTCTTATGAAATCTATAAACTTGAAACAGGGACACAGAACTAGTGGCTGCCAATAACTTTAACTTCATTTATCTATATTTGGCAAAAGCTGCACTGCAGCTGGGCATGAAGCGCTGAGCTGGATAACTGCGGAGGCGTGAGCCCCAAACAGCAATTACTAAGCTGTGTTGCCTTGTGGAAGATTTCACTTTTATTTATTATATTTAAAGCAGCACTCTAACCCGGTACAGTACAGGCCACATTGTTAGTGGCCACAAGGCCGGGTGCTCAGAGGGTCTCTGGCTCAGTTTGCATGAGAAGGTCCATAAAGGGAGGGGAAAGATCTCCCTAGAGGCCATGTGAGTGCAGCTTTGGTGCCAGTCTCACCACCAGACGCACCTCTCTTTTGTCTGTAATTGGAAGACACTGTTTTCATGTCCAACCCAAACTTGGCTTATCACACACAGTTCACAACCCTGATGCTGTCTCCCCCCTCCCAATTTTTTTTAATCAGCAAAGATATTGATAATTATAATTGGCAGAGGGAGGAAGAGGGTTATAAATATCTCATCAGCTGCCACCAAGCAGAGAAGTGGGGGAGCTAAAGAGGTGGTAGCTATAGCCCTGAAGGGGGCTGGGTGGGGGAACTGAGCCTCGCAGCCATTGTCTCTCCAGCCAACATCTGTTTCTTATGGTGGGTGATGATTTTCATAGAATCACAGAAATTAGAGCTAGAAAGGACCTATTAGGTCATCTAGCACAGCTCCTTGCCAGTAGAGGAGGGTTCTCTACTGAGAAGACCATCTCTTTGTTCTTTGCAAAGCTCTAGTGCTCGGGCTCACAGATGGCTCCCCAACAGGGAAGGCTGTACATTGAGGTAACAGCATTCAGACATTATTAAAAAGCTACCTCTGTGCAAGAGGGGCCTTTTATATGTTTACAAGACATAGCAAAATGGAATGTTCGCGTTTTACAGAATCCGGGATGAATTTCACCTGCAACATTTGAAAACAAGGGGGAATAAAGGGCTGACCACACAGCTATTGAAAGCGTTTTTTAATCCAGTTCTGAAATGGTTTCCAAAAGTTAAACTTCCTGGGGCTTGACACCTCTCTGTCTGTCTATCTGTCTCCCTCTCCCTCTCCTTCCCCCCACCTCTCTGTGTCTATCATTCACTTTTCCTAGACAATGTCAAGATAGCTCATCTCTGTGCTAACTGAACTAATTTCTCTTTCTGAAGCACTTTGTGTCTGGTGTGGCTTAAGGCCACTGCACACTCACCTGGTCCTCGGATCCATCATTATCTACCTCGGTCTATCCACAGCACAGGTCATGTATAATCTTAGTGTTGAGTAGCTGCTACTGCTGATTCGTGCTGCTGCGTGGGACCGTGAGCTTGAGAAGGTTTCCAATTCTAGCCCACTTGTTGTGCTTTCTCACCGCCGGCAACAAGACCTTCTGTTTTCTGTCTCCGGCTCCTTTCTCTTATCTTAGGCAGTAACTTGTATCCCAGCTCTACATGCATCTATGAACTCCTTTCCATTACTAATGGCTCAATAATAGACAGCAACTCAAGAACAGGAATCTGCCTTTCAGTAGAGAGCACTCTGAAATGATAGCAAAGGAGAGTTCTCTGTGACATAATACCCTGCTGTAAGTGAGCAGGGCCCTTGCAGAGTACCCTTGGCAACACATATTAAAGAAACTATGTGTTTGCTGTTTTGGAGGAGAGGTGCCTGTCAACTTTTGAAGGGATTTCACACCCTCAAATAAATGTGGGCCTGATATTTTCTCTACCTAGGAGATCAAGCAAGTTGCCTGAGATGTGAATGGCTGATCTTACTTCTTCCAACCATGGAATGGAGTTGCACTAGGATCTAAAATGTGTGGTAGTAACACAGGTTTGTAAAGTGAACTCCTGTCAATTTGACAAGAAAATCTTTAGAGCATTATACAGTCTTTTCTTGTTAGTTGTTAGGTGATAGCTAACCTTAGCTGTCAACTTGATATGCCTGGGAAGAGGGAAGTTCAGTTGAGAAATGGCCTCCATTGAATTGGTCTGTTGACATGTTTGTGGGACATTTTATTGATTGCAAATTGATGTAAGAGGGTCCAGCTCACTGTAGGCAGTTCTATCCCTATTCAACTCTGCTTGGGATATATAAGAAAGGGAGCTAAGCAATCCAGGGGGAGCAAGACAGTAAGCAGCATTCCTCCACCATCTCTGCTTCAGTTCTTGCCTCCAGGTAGCTGCCTCAAGCTCCTGCCTTGGCTTCCCTCCACAATGGACTGTCACTTGTAAGTGGAAATAAACCCTTCTTACCCAAGTTGCTTCTGGTTGTGGTGCTTTTCTCAGCAACAGAAAGAAAACTAGGACCCAATGAGGTTACTGCCACCAGCAGAAAGATATCTAATCAGAACTTGTTTTGAGCAATAAGACCACAATTGAATAGTCATATTCAACTTATATTATTTGATGCAATAATCACAGTTATTCCACAACAAACTATGTCTGATCATCCACTGTACATAGAGCACTGAGGATAGAGTGCTGGCAGGAATTTGAGGCTCATAGGAGAGTACATGTGCTGCCTGGCAAGGTTCAAGTGGCAAGCTCAACGAACAAGGGAAGCACAGATAAAGGCAAGGAACATGGTCTTACCTTTCAGAAACTCACATGCCAGCCATGGAGCTCAACAATGTGCAGAGGATTATGACTGTGGAATGGAAACAAATGAATATGGACAAATCTAGGATGTGTCTCTTAGCTAGTTATAATGCAACTCAAACTCAAAGAGGCAGATTACATCAGAGTCTCCTCAGAAATGCATTCCTAGCCTTAAAGCAAGATTCATTTACATGAAAGACTAAGAATCAGGAAGCGCCTTTTGTCTGTCCTGTCCTGTGTTGCCTAAGCCACCTTGGCCATGCCATGCCTTCATTTGTTGAGGTCATACAATGCAGTCACTTCACACCCGTGAGCACTGATTTCTATAAAATGGGCTCAAATATATCTACAGAGAAGACACGGCCAACCTATGAGGCCATGCTGTGCTGAGTGATTTTTTTCACCCTCAATCAGTAAGTTTAATCAGTTTACTCATTACTTATGCATGGAAGTGTATTATTACAGACATTGAGCAGTTGTGTTTCTAAGGTATTTATTCTTTGAAAAGATCATACATATAATATATATTAGTCATCTCCACCCCAACTCCTTCCATCCTACTCTCTAGGGCCCCTTCAATTCATCTCCCTCCCAACTTTACATCCACTTTTCTTTTTTAATAATCCACTGAGTCTAATTAGTGCTGTTCATATGCCCATGGGGTGGAGCCCTCTGCTAGGATATGAACAACCTTCCAATGACCACCTGTCCCTCTACAAAGACAAGCAGTTCTCCCTCAGCAGCCATCAATTGCCATTAGCTCCTTAGCTAAGGGTGGGGCTCCAGAGGCCCCTCTCTTCTCCCAATGACATGTTTAACTGACTTGATCTTATGCAGGTAAATGCAGCTGCTATAAGTTGGTCTGTGCAACAGCCAAGGCATATGCAGAGGTCAGCATTTCACAGTACTCCTCCACATTCTCTGGGTCTTCCATTATTTCTGCTCGTCCTCCTGAAATGTTATCTGAGCCTTGTAGGAAGAGGGTTTTGATATGGATGTTCCAATTATGGCTGACAACTCATACACTTATTCTCAGTACTTTTAACAGCTCTGAGCCTGTGCATTAAGTAGCTTCTCTGACCACAGTTGAGAGCTGTACAAACCTGTTGCTGCTGGGACCCAGGAGTCTAAGCTAATTTTTTTTTCCATTCTCAGACTTTGTTTCACAAATATGTACTTATTAGTGTATGTTGAGCCTAGTCAGAGTATTTCAGGTATTACAGAGCATCCCTAGACTAAGAACATTCTGTAAAGGGTTTAAACCTTAGAAAGTACTTGTATTTCTCTTCTTGATATCTTAAATGGATTCTGTATCTGGCTCTGCTAAGTTTCTTTTTGGAAATTTGATTACCATAAGTCACATGGTCCTATGGGAGTCACTGTAATCAGACTTGGAAATTAGCATCCTTTCTCCCCTACACAGAAACCTGCTGCCATTATGTCCCACTCTCAGTAGAGCCACGCTCTTAGGGTGGCCTTGGCACCATACATTCAACTCATGTTCAACAAGATATGTGTTTGCTGTTTCAGCATCACCTGTCAAACTTTAGAGAGATTTCCCTCTCCCAAATCAACATGGGTCTGATGTTTGCTCCATGTGGGGGATCCTGGGTGTCCACATACTGTCTTAAGGAGCAGGACTTCAAGTTAGTGTTTCCTTTTGCTTCTTTTCTCTTTGCAGAAAATGCTGTGAAGACTTCCGGAGTATACCCGCGTAATCTGGAGTAACTTCGTGTTCTTTATAGTGTTGGCGGCTTGTGAGTCCTCCCTGGGTCTTTCTTACTGTCTTCTCATCCTTAATTTCAAGAGTGGAAACTTTGATTCACTTCCTTTTCGATGGAAAATTATCTCAAGAGTACCAAATGATACCAGGATGCATTGTTAGCATGGAACTAAGCTCTGGATAGGACACCCCAGCCTGTCATCCCAGGCAAGAGGCTAGAAGACAGGTCACAGTACCTGGGCCTTTGTATAGCTACTTCTTTCTTGTTTTTCTTGTCCTTATTCTAATGTATATGCATGCTCCTTGGCTAACCAACTTTGAGTTCAGAGATCATAACCATGCCTGTTTCTACCTTGCAACAACCTAAATGATCTGGCATGAATCTATAAGAGGAGTTCTCAGTGTCGTACAAGTGCTTTTGCACTGATTCAAAGACCCATATGGGCTGGTAAGCACCATGGCCCATCATCAGGGGATACACAGGAATCAGCCTATCCCCCTCAGAAGCATATCAACACAGCTCTCTAAACAAAGAAGACTGGCATAAGCAGATGGGTAAACTCCAGCTAGAGACAGATGCAATTCTAGAAGATATGCACTAAAATATTACTAATCCCTTTCTTATTTCTGTATCAAAGTATCTGACAAGAGCGGCTTGAGGAAAGAAGTTTTCTTTGGGCCCGTAGTCTGAGGTTATAACCCATCAAGGCAGCGAGGGCTTGTTGGCAGGAGTGAAGCAGCTGTTCACCCTGTGTCCACAGTCGGGAAGCAGAACGAGATGAGTGCTAGGGCTCACCTCCCTTTCTGCTTAAGATTCCATCCAAGATGTCAGCCCAAGGAATAGTGCTACCCATAGTCAGGGTGTGTCTTCCTACCTCAATTAACATACTTGTAGAAACTCCCACACAGACATGCCAGGTTGGTCTCCAGGGTGGTTCTAGATCCTGTCAAGTCGGCAATTTTAATCATCACAGATGCCTTCATTGTTTCGTGTATTATGATATTCTGATGTCTGATGAGTGTTGCAACTTGATAATTCTGAGCAGTTTGCCAAATACCAAAGCTCCAACTCTTTCTCTTTGCAGGGAGACAGGAGAACAGCCAACACCCTGAGCTCCTTCCATAACCTAAACTCTCCGCATTTCCTCCTCTGATGCCTATAGCAACAACTGATTGGATGCATTGAAAAACAATGTACATTTTAATTCATTTCCAAAAACAACATATTTGTTTTCAGCGGGAAGATGATGCCAGGTGGTGGAGCCGTAAGAGGGTGCAGGTCAAGGGATCAAGTCACAGAGGAACTGGGATTCTTTCTTTGACAGTGTCACAAAATTTTTCTTCCAATTGAGTAAAAAATGTGGGTGAGAGCAGATGTTATTCTTGAGCAATTGAACCTTGCTTCCTACCCCAGAACTGTACGAGTTCCTTTCTCATGAGCATCCTTGCAGCCAGACAGGTCTCACTTCCCTAATCCAGTGCCACTTCCCCTCCCCACTCTCAGCACATAGAGATCAGACCCTCCACATCACACTGGACCTCACACTTCCTCCATGTGGGCCAATGACATTTATTATTCAGGCTGTGTATATTGTCTTAAAGGCTCTTTTTCTCTGTTTTCCCTGGAACTCCTGCTTGACTCTTGACAACAAGGTTGCTGCCTACAGAATCTGGATTGCATTCTTTTGCTCCTGAGAGTTCCAACTACTTCCCCCTCTGGCTCAGACCCTCTTCCCAGCAAGCCACAGTATCACTGTGGTTCTGATGACATAGATTTCCCTAGCGAGGCTCTGGGTTCCCCTGGACAGAGAGGCCCTCCTACTTAGCTCACATCTGTACCAGCCTCAGTGTAGGAAGGAGGCAGCCCCATGTGGTATGCTTCCTTGTCTCAAGGGTAAGTGTTACCAAACCATTACTTACTTGGCTTTGCAATCCCACCATTGAACAGGAATACCTTTTATGTGAAGAAGCCAGTCTCACCCCTTGTGACATCAGAAGAAAATAAAATAACAACCCTGGCACTGAGTAGCTTGGCAAGATGTCTGGCAGGAGCAGGCAGGAGGCAGAGGTAACCTCAGTCACTGTTAGGACTCTGCCTCTCATCCGTTTCTTCTGGTATATTGGAGTGTCCTGCAGACATGCCTTCCCTTTCATGAGATTGTCCCTATGGGCAAGGGGCTTGTCTTCAATTGTATCCTTTGGAGGTCTTGTTGGCTACAGAGAGCATGTGTAGACTACAATTACAGAGGTTCGTATGATTGTTCACTGGTTGAAGTTCTCTTCAATTCCGTATTTAATATCTCATCCCATCCTCATGTGATCTAGTATGATAGCTAATAGAATAGACAGACATTTCCAGGAGCAGAACAGCATGTGTATGGTGTGGGCGATAATCAGCTATATCACTGGGATGTGGTGAGTCTGCCGTCTGAAGAGCTTGCCCACAGGTTGGCAACCTAGGGAAGAACTGAAGTAGCAACTGAAATCTAGAGGCATCTGAAAGTAGAACGCTGTCTTCTGAGGAAACTTCCATCTTTTTATTTCCTTGATGCTTTCCTGATTGAATGAGCTCTGCTTGCCCCTGGAGGGTTTTCCACTTTAGTTGGGTCCACTGATTTAAATGTCATCTCATTTAAAGAGGACCTTGACAGCAACTTCCTGATTGGTGGTTGGCTGAACATCTGTTCCCTGCCTGCCAAGTTGACACACAACATTATCAACTGTAGGAAGATGCCATCCCAACCTTCATTCCATGGAAGAGGCAGAAAGAAGCCATAGAGTATTTAAATAACTGTGCCCAAATTACAAGGTGATTAGGAAACAGTTTGTTTCCTAAACCCCCAAACTCTGACATTTCCCTATCAATTATAGTCCAATGGGCAATATTTTGCCAAAAAGACTGTGTCTTAGTTAGGGATACTACTGCTGTGGTGAAAAACCATGACCGACTACAACTTGTGAAAGAAAAGTGTTGTTGGTATAAATATTATATCTCAGAGGGTTCAATAAGGAACAATACACAATTCTCTGAGATGTAAGCCTGAATGACTTAGACAAAGGGTCTGGCCTCTGATGAATTGAACCATGGTCTCCAGGTAGTTTATTGAGGAAAGGCATTGCCCATTGATAGAAAGATCTCAATTGCTTAATGAACAGAACTTCCAGAGTACAACAATCCCAACCTCTAGTCAGCAGACTTGATGGTGTTTTATGAGTGAAGTCAAGACCCCAGGCAAGGTATTCTTCATTCTGTGCTTAGGCTGATGGAGGAGACCATACAAAATTCCTATATTAGCAATAACACAATCAAATGCTTTCAACATAAAGATCTCAGTGGGTAAGTTAAATTTGAACTTCTATTGCTCCATCCAAAAGTATTGAGTAGACAATTACTGGTACTCCAGACTTGCACTCTTTCTGCATTCAAGAAAGCTACAACCCATTCACCCCTAGAAAGCTGGTTTTAATAGCTAAGAAAGGTGACCTTCTGGCAGCAGCTCCTGCTGACAGATATAGCAGATGTTTAAAGTTCATATTACTGCACAGAAGTACCTGTAGCTTTACAATATTTGAGAATAAGTTCAAATATTCCACTACAAAGCTTATTTGGCTTATTCTTCCATTCACAGTCCATCATGGAAGGAAGTCAGGACAGGGACTCAAGCAGGGCAGAAACTGAGAGGCAGGAGTTGGGGCCGCTGGAGGGGTGCTGCTTACTATCTTGCTCCCCATGGCTTACTCAACCTGCTTTATAGAACCCAGGACCACCAGCCTAGGGATGGAACCACAAACAATGGGCTGGGTCCTCCCCTAACAATCACTAATTAAGAAAATACCCTACAGGTTTACGTGTAGCCTGATCTTATAGAAGTATTTTCTTAATTGAGGCTCATTCCTTTGATGACTCTAGCGTGTGTCAACCAGCCAGCTCAGGCTGTGTGATGAGGAACAGTGGAAGATGATTCTGCCAAGTGTGAAATGTTGTAAGACAGACATAACATTGAACAGAAATGCTTGTCCAGGAAACAGCCCAAGAAGATGGTCACCTACCTAATTTGGTCACATGTTAACAACCTGAGCATTCACCTTAAGTGGTTCTCCCGGCTATTCATGGTGAAGTTACGGCTGAAGGCTCCTACACAAGTGTTTGATTTGATTTGGGAATGTTGCTGCTGCTGTGTGCACATGCACATACTTACGTGTGTGTGTGTGTGTGTGTGTGTGTGTGTGTGTGTGTGTGTGTGTGTGTGCCTGCTGTCTACCTGTCCACATGCTTCTTGAGGAACCTGCTTCTGGTTCCTCAAAGTTTCTGGAGGTGTGCTTTTCTATTTTGTCCTCCACATCTGTCTCTTACTGAAAAGGGCTGGACCTCAAGTGGCCTTTGTCTTATACCCTCAAAAGAACATCAGACTTGCAGTGTGGTTAAGAAAACCAAGTCCTCCTGCCTCCTATTGTTAGTAATTTGGACAGTTATTTAATCTTTTTCAAGTTTCAATTTCACTCATACGATGAAACTACCAGGATACCTCCCTGGGACAGTTGCCATGGCGACCTAGAAAGAATGATGCAGGTAAGAAAGGCAGCCCAGACCTTGCCATAGGAGTGGGTGCTGTGAATGTTAGTCATTACTGTGAAGGATAATTAATGTATAACTTATCTTCAATATTATTTCCTTACCAAACCATTTTAATTATAACTTTATGGCTGTATGTTAATTACAAATTATATAATTTATGGGTAAAAATTAATGATTTATTCTATTAATTATAAACATGCAATATATAATTAATTATACAAAGTGAAGGTTTTTATTATGACATTTCCATACATGTATATATAATTTACCTTGATTATATGCACTCCCTCTATTAACTCTTTCTCATCAACAGCTTTTTAAATCTATTTGTGTGTGTGTGTGCGTGCACGTGTGTGTGTGAATTTATTTGTGTGTGTGTGTCTGTGTGTGTGTGTACACTCACACATGCCACAGTGAATATGTGGTGGTCAGAAGACAACTTGTAGGAGTTGTCACTCTCCTTCTACCACTGCGTTCCAGGGACCTAACTCAGCTTGTCAGGTTAGCAGCAAGCGCTTCCACCCAATGAGTCCCCAGTGGCTTTTTAAACAGGAAACAATACCTAAACACTGTAACCTCCTTATTAAGAGCTTTCTCATACTGCAGGGACTTCATGAATCATTTAAAGGTTGCCCAAGCTAGAATCTAGGCAACTGCATCTTCCTGGCTCTTCCCACTGCCAGCTTTTGGTGACCCTCTTTGCTCCAGGCCCCCACCCCAACATGACACCTTCCCGGTTTCTCTCTGGACCCCAGCCATCTACCTTCAGTGGTCTATCTTTCCAATAGCAAAGTGCAGTCCCATCTGGGATCACAGCTGGAGCATCTATGAAACCTTGTCCTGTCTGGTTATCATCACCCTCACCTGGCAGAAACTACAGAGCCCCAATGACCCCATTTGTTCCCAGGGAAAATGCTGCAAGTAATATTTCCCATGGCACGAGCTTCACCTGTTCTTCTGCAGAAAATTAAGTGGATGCGTTGATATATCTTCAGGGCTCTGACCTCATGTCAAATACATGAACACTGGTCCAAGGCTTAATGCATTTCAGCCATCCTGTTCTCTACTTCTGCTCAGGCCACAGTTCCTCTGCTTAACAGAAAGCAATCATAACCCGGATGAAAGCATTTTCTCCCATAGCCTCTCCATTTTATTTTCCAGTCTTTGAGCCCAATACTGAACCTCTCACTATGCAGAAACCACAAACCACAGAAACCTCCTCAGCTGCATTGCCCTTACCAACAGTGATGGACGTTCACCAAGCTCCTCATAGCACAATGAGTATCCCCTGCAGCTACCTGCTCTGCATGCAAGAACAGCAGTGGGAACGGCAAAGAGTGTATTGGCTGCTGTGCATCAGTGCTACTGAGGGCAGGACTCTCTGCATAACAAGTTCCATTGGACACCCAGTAAGTATACAGAAATGCAGCCCCACATTGGATT